>CATIWO010013247.1:0-25444 GCA_949673435.1 Macaranga tanarius | reverse complement strand
CTTGGATAATCCTCATGTATAAGTGTGAGTAGTCTCCTGCAGCTGACCTCCCCCCAAACCCCAAAAGGCCCACTTTCCCAAGAGTCATGGCATGAGGATAATTGGGAAGAAAATTCTCACTAGAAAATATATTCTGCTTGTCTATCTAGATGTGATTGCAATTTACTTGCAATTCTTTAAAAAGTGTGTAATTTGTAAACTTTCATTTTCATATTAGTTGCTATGTACTGACATGAACATTATGTAAAATCAAGATGATCCCAAAATCTTAGACTGAACTTGGGACATAAACATTAGTGCCTCACTAAAAATCAGCACTTTATTCATCAATTATGTGGTTTATGTTTATCCAGTGATGCATAAAATGCTGAGTTTTAGTGGTGTAAGGCGTATACTGGATCTTTTACTGCATGTGGTGTACTGCATAACGTGTAAATCTTTGAGATGTATAATATCTTTCGATTTGGTTTAAATGTTTAGAGCTTAGTGTATGGATATCAACTATAGTCATTTTAGCTTTAAAATTTATTAAGATTTATTGCTATAAACGGCGAGCATAATTTTTTTTATCTGACTTATTATTATTTTGAAGCATCATAATTTACAAGCATTAAGTGTTTGGATAAATTTGGCTGAAATATAAAAAGAGTTGATAAATTTTCAGGCTTATTCCTAACTCCTGGGCTGTCTGTTTCTCTCTCCTGCAGGGAACTTCTGATGATGTTGTGGATTGGACCCATGGTAAACAGCTTTGGGACCTTTGTAAAGAAAAATATGAACCATTGTGGGTGAAGGGAGGAAACCATTGTGACTTGGAACTTTATCCACAATACATCAAACATCTCAAGAAGTTCATATCAGCCGTTGAGAGATCACATCTTAGAAATGGTTCTGGGCCAATCAGGGATCAAACGGTGAATCCCCGGAAGAGCACAGATTTTAGAGAGGCTTCTAGACCAAGTGTAGATCAGAGAGACAAAATCAGACAGAGTATTGAACAAAGGGAAAAGCCTAGGATAAGCGCAGACCATAGAGAGAAGTCAAGAATCAGCATTGATAGGAGAGATAAATCAAGAAAAAGTGTGGATCACAATGAGAAAGAGAATAATAGCTCAGACCAACCCGAAAAAGTAGGGAAAGAGAATAACAGCTTAGATCACCCTGAAAAAGCAGGGAAAGAGAATAATAGCTCAGACCAACCTGAAAAAGCAAGGAAAGAGAATAATAGCTCAGACCACCCTGAAAAGGCAAGGAACAGCATTGATAGGCAAGTGGCCTGACTCTTTTTATTTTTTCTTTTGCCATCTTCTTCACAACTAATTAAAATTACTTCATGTCTTCATAATGTTTCTTTTTTGTGCTAATTTGGTGGCACATGCATACCAAATTTATGTTGTTAATTGTTGATTATGGTGGCAGGTTTGGAGACATGATAAGATCGGTCAGATTATGTAATATTGATTGTTTCAGGCCCACAGCAACAGCTATTTGAAAAAAAGGATCAGGATTTGACGTTGTGTTTGTCTTCAATTATTCAACTAGTTCATGGCGGTGTTTTGGCAATGGTGAGTTCTGCACGGCAAAATAGGAAACTAATTTAACCAGGCAAACTACTTGTAGCACCTCATTGTCTCCACATTTGTACCGACCGGTGCACACATGCCTGTTGTGTTTTAAGCACTTTTCAAATTCATATGGGAGCTGACTATGTTGTACAGAACAGATCTTGGCAGTTTCAATTTGAATGGGATAATACGTTTGGGAAACTGAGTTTGTTGTACCACAGAACCTTACAAGATTCAACATGCTGAGATTCGAAGTAATTGCTCGTACAAAATGAACGAAAAGCAACTGTGAAAGTCTCTCCTTTTTTCCTTTTTTCGTTGAAGCAGGTGGATAGAATAATAATAGGGCTTTAAAGTTTGTCTCTTGTGACGAGTTTACGATTTTTTTTTTTTTTTTTTAACTTCTAATTATTTGACGTTGTGCCATAAAGAAGCAGGAACTTGATATTTAGTGTCTATTTCATTAGCAACTAACTTTTTTAATGTGATATGTTCTAACTACTCTACTCCTTTCAGAAACTGCATTCTCCAGCTACTTTCCTGAACTCTTGTAACTGCATATGAGAAGGCAATTATGTTTTGCAGGGATATTCACCACCCACTTTACTTGCCCTGTAATCGTTTTGTGTTGATTAGCAGACTATCCTAGCAGACAGCAATTGAATAATGTTACCGTTCAGGGACTTCATTTCGTTTTGAATACTGTTCAAGTAATTTTACAATGAAAAAAAAAGTGCAACAGAAACTATAATGTATATAGAGTCCTTCTACAGTACACATGTTTGTATGTGTACAAATAAAATTCAAAACCATTGAATTAACTTCCATTTAATTGTAGCAATTGATTTATAACATAGTAACCCATACAATTATTTAATTTAAATTTACCCATTGCTTTTGCATTGCAGTGGAAATGGTGACCCTTTTGCCATTTTGCCAGCTACCTTGTTTCCTTATCTTTCAAAACCTCAAAATTCATTTCGTCCATTGAAGACAATACCACCCGATAATATCTTTGCTTGCTCCCATTTTAAACCAATTATGCAACACCAAAAGCAGCCCAATACCGTAGCATATCATATGAAAACACCTTTTCTCACCAGTGACTGGCCTGAGCTCCTGAAAATCTCAATTGGGTCGAGAGATTTCATGCTAGGTTTAGCAGCTCATGCCTATTTAGTGAAATCAGGTGGTTAGGTTGATGCTTTTAAAGGCAATAATCTCCTTCACTTCTACGTGAGATTTGGTAGATTGGATTTGGCGCAGAAGATGTTTGATGGATGCTTATTAGAAACACAGTTTCTTGGACTTCACCAATAAAGGGATATTTAGAAGATAATGATTTTCAGTCTGCATTCCGTATTGTGGCTACTAAACACCGGGGGATTTGATAAAAAAAAAAGTTAAAATTGAAATGGCATATATAGTTCCTCGGCTAGCACATCAGGAACAACAACAATTTGTATCACTAATTATCAGGCATCATTAAGCTCGGCCATGTTTGTGTATGAACCCCTATATTGCATGCATGGAGCATCAGATTGAGCTCAATGGTGCCACAGTGGGCCATAAAATGAATGTTGGGCAAAATTAGTGATCAATATTTATAACATAATCTGGTCGTGCATGTAACCAAGTGGAATGAGGCACACAGACGTATATGGAGAGGTGATGAATCGCGAATTAAAGAATTATACCAGGTGTGGTGGGAGTGGAGGTCAATAATTTAAGCATGGCATGGATAGTCAAGACTGTGCTTACTGCTTAGCCTTTCCTTTTCTTCCTTCCAAGGTTTTGCCAAGTCTTCAAACAACAAAACTAGAATTTGCATTTGACAGTAGCGTGTGAAGGTTAACATGAAATTTTCTAATGCAATGAAAATGAAAACATTGAGTTGGTGCTCAATAATTGAGCAAGTTTTAGATCAAGTGAAAGGTTCACCACATTTTTTGATTTTTTTTTCTCTTTTGGTTAATTGGTATAATGCTTTTATTTTATCCAATGTGCTTATTGCTCAACATTAAAAGGTTGTTGGTTCATTTTTTTTTTTCCTACCTTGCACCATTCATTCGACTAGTCAGATGATGAATATGGATGCTATTAAATGACTCAGTTGTATTTGTTGATTATTATGTCCAGGAGATTAAAATGCAACCTAAAAATATGAAATAATTACTGTTCAATAATCTAGTCTAATTGACTTAGTTTATACCCTAGATTTTAAAATTTACTACTACAAAAATGTACTTGATTATTTCCAAATATTCATATGCTTGTCAGGCTGATATATGGTGTGATGATGGATTTAAATAAATATTAATCACGCTTGTCATGCCAACCAAAGTCTAATTATTTCATTGTTTTTGAGTCTGATATTTTTAATTTAATTTTTTCTAATAGTAAAAGAGTGGATTTAAGTTGATTTGCCTTTATCATATAATTCTTTAATCAATTGAATAACATTCTGCCAAATTTGTTCAAAAAAATATTTCAATGACTAGTATAATAATATAAATTTCATCATTTTATGGGTTGTTTTCTTCAAACCTCTCTTCTATTTTTAACCACTCCTAAATAACAAGTAAATATAAACAGGACTATAAAAAGTTAAAGTTTAAAATTGAGCTTTTTTTTTTTTTTTTTGAATTTGTGACCCCAGAAAGCAAAGTATCCCTTGAAACTCGAGGTTAAGAGTACTAATCCTTTGTCTTTTTAGAAGTGTGGTCTGGCAGATGCAAGGTTTTGTTCTAGTTAACTTGCAAGTGTTTTGTCTCACATTCAAGTAATAAAATGTGGGGCATAACATTGATGAATCTATACTTACATACACATGCAACAAATATAAACAACTTTATAAGACTTTAACAAAGAAAAAAAAAAACAAAGAAAACTTGGTCAAGCGATCTGTGTACTATAAAACAACATATGCTAACTACTAGAGCGCTGGGGTTTAATTTATATCCATCAAACATAACAAGGCCAGACTAGCACTGTCAAATCCTGGGCAGTTTCTAATGGACAGGGATCGAAGAGAGATACAAGGAGAAGATTCTAGCATTTCTGACACTACATCTCTAATCTCCATGCACTTCACAAGGCTAAGAGCTTTCAGCTTTGTTCAACAGTTTGAGATGGCACCAACAATTCCTGATTGAGTTACTCTGTTACACTCTTCCAATTGCAAGCTCTCAAGAGATCCTGTAGCTTTGGCAAAAGAGACCAGCCCTTTGTATGACACAATGCAACACTTACGAAGGCACATCTGTTTCAGGTTTGTGCAGCCTTTTGCTATAGCTTCAATACTTATATCTGTCACCCTCGGTAAGAAGAAATTGTCAAAGAAATCAATTTTTGCAACCCTTGAGCATTACCCATGACACAAAAGCCTCACTCAAATGCTGGAGATTACTGAGAACAAGATTGATAATAGCCTTTCCATAATGCCCGATTACAGCAAGAGAGGGTAGCTGAGGATAATAGACTAGATACTTCTTGATCGCCAATAAGATGACAGTCTCTAATGGATATGGACTGCAGTTTAGTGCAGAATTTTCTAATAGCTTGTAAGCCCTGATTACTGATTTTCAGACAGGATTCAATACTCAAAGAGATTAAATTGGGGCAGTTCTCGGCAATCGCAATCAAACCCTTGTTGGTAATTGCATGGCAGTTGCAAAGGTCAAGTTTCTCTAACAAATGACATTCTTCGGCCACCTTAAATAGACCTTCATCCCCAACGCTAGAAACATTCCACACAGAGAGATCTCAAAGATAGGAAGCCTAAAGCAATTGCTGATACACTAAAGGTTGAAAAGGTTAAAATATATATATTTTTTAAACCATAGAAAATAACCTACTCCTAATAAGTTATTCTCATCTACACTAAGAATCATGTGTTCTCTCTATTTGTATAGATACAATAGTTGTATTGTAGCAAGAGCCTAATCCTAATGTGTATATACCCTGCATGTATAACTTACAGTAAATATTACAAATTGATATTTGATAACAAAAAATATTACAAATTGATACTAGTAAAATGACTTCAAATATGATCTATACCCTAAACTTCTGTATTGTACTTTCCAAGTGTATTGTTTATTTAAAAATTTTTAATCAAAAAATAAATTGAATTGAGTGTGGTTCTAATTAGATTTTTTTCAAAAAAAAAAGTATTCTCATATCTATTCGTCTTTATTGAATATATATATGTTGTATGTTCTTTTGTGAAATATATATCATCTATAAAAATATATATATATTAAATATATTAAGTATATCAAAAAGCTAATGTTTGGGTTAGGTGTGAGCTTAAAACAATTTTAAAATTTTAAAATTAAAATACTTTTATGATGAAGATCTATAGATTTTAAAAAGCTCTTTTGTAGTTCATCAGTAAAAGCAATCTTCCAGTAGTTATAAAGTTATAAAATCGTTACTTCTTTACATTTTAGCTAAATATAATACTCTCTTATATTTTTTACTTATAATTTATTTTATGCTTTAAATTTCATAATAATCATATAATCCATCAATATTACATTTAAAATAAAAATATTAATGAATGAAAGTATAATTATATTCACTTAATTAATTGTCCCTATATCTTTAAATAAATATCTTTTAGAATTTTTTATCGTATCAAAATCCATTTAAAATTAGCAATAATTTACAATCTAATCCAAATTCTAATATGAAAAAAAGTAATTGAGTTTTATAAAATTAAAAATACTCATTATTAATGATATACTTATTTGAATTATATATTTAAAAATAAATATAAAAATTACTTAATTAATGTTAATTTATTAAAAAATATAACTAATAATTTTAAAAAATATTACATTAATTTTTATTTTTGTGATATACATTTGATGAATTCTACAATCATTATAAATATTAAAAAATATAACAAGTAATAAATAAAAAAATAAAACAATATCATTAATAAATCTATAAAAATAAAATATAATTTTAGAATTAAATTGTAAAAGAAATTAAATTTTAAATTGACCATAATTTTAGAATTAAGTTAATTTTTGTTTTAGGATTCAAATGTAAAAATGACAGTTTTTTGGACTAAAAATATACTTATCCAAAACAAACTGTCGATTAGCTAAAAGCCCAAAAAGAGGAAGAAAGGAGAAGAAGGTTTAAGGAGGGTTTAAGACGGCTGCTGGCCTACTGCTGCAATCTCTATGAACCCATTTCCTTTTATTGAATTCCTTCATCAATTCATTACCCTTAATCCATTAATCATTTCTTCAATTTCATTTCACTTTTCTCTAATTACTTCCAAAATTTTTCACTTTAATTTGATGTCCATTGCCAAACCCTCTTTACTCTCTGTTAAAAGCTTCGATCTTTACATTTCTTTTGATTCAAAATCATCACTTCACCCACCAAAATCACACGCTATTATGTGGAGAACCGCTGCCAAACAAACCATCTCCAGAACTCGAGCAAAATCCCTCAATTCCCGGTCATTTTCCAGAGCTTACAGTTTTCTGGGCCTTTCTCAAGAACCAATTTTTGCTGAGAAATGCAAGTTAAATCCACTAAATGTGACTAATTTTCATTTGGGTTTTCGCTCAATCAGTGAAATTTTGAGTCATGAGGATTATATGGGCAAACCAAGTTTTGGGTTGTTAGGGAATAGGGGTAGAAGTGTTTCTAATGTGTCTGTGGTTAATGGGTATTTATGTAGTGGGTTTTGTCCGAAAGGGTATGCGAGTGTAGCTGAAGCTGTTTCGTCTTCAACTGATGTTGAAGAGGATGTTTCTGTGGTTGCAGAGGTGCAAGAATTGTTGCAGGAGATGAGGAAAGAAGCGGCGAGAGAGAAAGAATTAAGGAGAAGTAAGGAAAGGGGAATGAGCACAGGAAAATATCAGATGTTGAGGAGAAGGCAGGTGAAGATTGAGACTGAAGCATGGAATCAGGCAGCAAAAGAGTATAAAGAGCTTTTGATAGATATGTGTGAGCAGAAGTTGGCTCCAAACTTGCCTTATATGAAGTCTTTGTTTCTTGGCTGGTTTGAGCCTCTGAGAGATGCCATCCAGAATGAGCAAGAGTTGATTAGAGAGGGGAAGAATAGAACAGCTTATGCTCCATATTTTGATCAGTTACCAGCTGAGATGATGGCAGTTATTACAATGCATAAACTGGTAGCACTGATCATGACTGGTGGGGAACATGGATGTGCAAGGGTTGTGGCTGCCGCCTGTATGATTGGTGATGCAATTGAGCAGGAGGTGCGTAATATTTAGCTTAATTATTTTTGGTTCACTTTTGTGACTGTTTGGATTCAAACTATACTAGGTTGTTAATTTGATATATTAGTTTTAGACTTTCAGCAGTACAAACTTGTGTATGTTTTTGGTTTGGAAATTTATAATGTTGCCCTGATGGCAGATATTGAAATTTGATGTAGAAAATGGTGCAATTTCATAAATTCAGTAAATAAGTGAAACAAATAAAGTTTATTTCAGATTACAGCTAGGAACCTCTATGGAAGTTATTGAACTTGGACGACAGACAGTATATTACCTCTGATAGAAATCTTATATGGAGCTTACGCTTTGAAACCTTAATGGTTTGGGCTACATTAGATTCATTATGCGAATTCTGTAAACATAGGGATATGTATCCACTGTTGATGGTGCCTTAATTTCAGTGAGAAAGCAAATATCCTAATTTTTTCAATTCTTAACCAATACCAGTAGTTGTTTTTCAATTCTCAACTACTGTATTTTGAGAATTTTTGTCTTATGAATGTCAATAGAAATTCAGTTTGATGTGAGATTGTTTTCCTTGACATCAAAGATTGATGACTAGAGAGGATGATCCCTATATCTATAGGTTCAAAATATGAAGTTCATTGTCATGGCATTTTTGGTTCTATATGTGGTCCAAAAGGTTGTGTTAATTTATTAGGTGACACTAAGCCATCAAAATTAGATAGGTCAAAACAATGTACACTAACATATGCCGAGGTTAATATTTTTTTTCATTTATTAATTTTTATAGCACAGGCCTTGGCTGCTTTAAATTTTTTGCCACTTAATTTTATCTCTGCTTATAACAGATGCCAAAAGTTTGTGATTAGTAGTTGATTTGGTCTGAATTTGAAGGTAGAAATCTTGGAAGCCTTTTTCATTTAGAACACATCTCTTATTTATGTTCGAAACTTATTGTTAATTTATACTATAATATGTCCCTGCCAGATTAAGTAATGCATCTTGCACATAGTTTTATACTTGTACCTTTTAGCTTGTTAATTTGTGTTGTCTACTTCAGAAATTATGAACTCAATATGTAGTTTTGGGAAGCAACTTGCTCTTTGTTCTTTCAGAACTGAAGTGGATTTAACAGTTTCTGTGATGGATCAGGTCAGAATACACAAGTTTCTGGAGAAAACAAAGAAGAGAACTTCTGGTAATAGCAGGAAAAATCAGGAAGATGAATCTCATGGTGCAGTAAAGGAGCAAGAGAAGTTAAGAAAAAAAGTTACTGATTTGATTAAGAAACAGAAGTTGGTTGCAGTGAGGCAGATAGTGAAGGGACATGATGACTCAAAACCCTGGACCCAGGATGCCAAGGCTAAGGTTTGTGGTTATTGTGTTATTGCTGAAAAAAAAAAATCTTTTCCCTGGCTTGTACAGCACTCTTAAATTTGATCTGAATCTCTCCAAATTGCAGGTTGGGAGTCGTTTGATTGAATTGCTGATACAAACAGCTTACATACAGCCTTCTCTAGATCAGTTAGCTGATAGTCCACCTGATATTCGACCTGCGTTTGCACACACATTCATAAATGTAACACAAGGAAATAGGTTAAGTGTCGTTCTTCTCTATCACTTTATGGGTTTGTTTCATTATTGCTCCAAATTGGGAGCTCATTGACCTTTCTTTGAACAGAAAGATCAGCCGAAGATATGGTGTCATTAAATGCGACCCACTGGTTCTGAAAGGCCTTGAGAAAACGGTTAGTTATCTGTCATTTTTGCTCAGCTAGGGAAATTCTATTTTATAATTTTTGATCTTATGAATTGAGTTTGTGTGCCGTCATTTTTAGGTTGTTTCCAGTGTAGACTGATAAAATGACTTTGAAAGATTATATAGCTGAAACAATAATATTTGTTGATTTCTTTTTTATGTGGTACCTCTAAAGTTGCTGAATTCTGTTTCTTCCCTATAAGGAGCCATAAAATTATTGTTTCTCTTAACAGGCAAGGCACATGGTGATTCCTTATATGCCAATGTTGGTGCCACCAGTGAAGTGGGCAGGGTATGGTACCTGACATTTCATGTTTGTTGTGTTGGTTGTATTAATTTAGTTTCAATCATTTAGACATGGGATATGCTTTCCCGGCTCCAAAATAAAATTGCATTTTTTAACTTGCTTGGGCTATGTTGACATAGGTCATTGAAGGTGTTTGCTGATTTATCCCCTTTTTTCAAGTTGATAAATTAAACAAAGCTATAACTGATGGTTTTGGTGTGAATAAATGAAGTGATGTAGTTTGATGGAATGCTGGAATTTTAATTCCACATATTTTCCAATTCTAATTACTGTTATAGGAGATTGATAAGATTTTTGAGGCTAGAAAGAATGGACATATTTACAGGTATGGAGAATGCCTATGGTAGAACGTTGACGAAAATGTAAGAAAGGATGTTGGACATTAATAATAATGATCATCTCTGTGTGAACTCTAATAATCCTTATGCTGATCATATATGCATCATATGTCTTCCATGCCTCGGTAGCAGGAGAATTCCCACAATCCAGGCAGCAGGAAAAAAAAAATTGTCCTATTTGAATTTGAATCCGAGCTCTTTTATAGTTGGACATTAAAACTGTAACTAAATTCTCAAATTCTATGATAACTGCGTTTATGAAGCATTTCGGAAGTTCTTTGCACTTCTTAAAGAACTGGGTAGATTGTTTGCTAGAAATTTTTTTTTCTTTAGTTGTGTTCTCTCAATCATGTCTCAATATGCTTGGCAGTTATGATAAAGGAGCACACTTGTTCTTGCCATCATATGTCATGCGCACACATGGCTGTAAACAGCAACGTGAAGCTGTTAAGCAGACTCCTAGAGAGCAACTACGACCAGTTTTTGAGGTTTTGCTAATGTTAAATCCTGTGCAAGCTTGTTTTGCATTTTCATTTTTTGACCTGAACTCCATGTTACCAATATTTAGGTAATGCTCATGGTCATGTGAGTGGATCCATGATGTTATAATATTCACTTGAATTAATTGGACAGGCTCTGGATACACTCGGAAGTACAAAATGGAGGATAAATAAAAGGATACTTGGTGTTGTAGATAGAATATGGAATAGTGGAGGCCGTCTTGCTGATTTGGTGGACCGAAATGATGTGAGTTGCATGTGTTTTTTTTTTCAAGTAATATTTCCCCACTATTGATCATTTGGACTTTGAACACTGCTTGATTTCATCTTTATGCTTCATGAGAGTGGTTTAAACTGGGTATAATAAAAACATAATTGATGAACTTCTTTAATGCAGGTTTCTTTACCAGAGAAGCCAGATACTGAAGATGAAGCATTGCTTAGGAAATGGAAGTGGAAACTCAAATCTGTGAAAAAAGAGAACAAGGAGCGACATTCACAGCGTTGTGACACTGAACTTAAACTTGCTGTAAGATGCATTCAAGTTCAAGTGAGACAACTGCATTTCAATTTCCTTATTGAGTTTATGCCAACCTTTTTAATTGGGTTCAGGTAGCAAGGAAAATGAAGGATGAAGAAGGTTTTTATTATCCTCACAATCTCGACTTTCGAGGGCGTGCCTATCCCATGCACCCATACTTGAACCACCTTGGTTCAGATCTGTGCCGGGGCATTTTGAAATTTGCTGAGGGACGCCCTCTAGGAAAGTCAGGCTTACGCTGGTTAAAGATACACCTTGCGAATATTTTTGCTGGTGGTGTGGACAAATTGTCATATGATGGTCGAATAGCTTTTACTGAGAACCACTTGGATGATATATTTGATTCTGCAGACAGACCACTTGAAGGAAAGCGTTGGTGGTTGCATGCAGAAGATCCATTTCAGTGCTTGGCAGTATGCATTGATCTCACTGAAGCTCTGAGAAGTTCCTCTCCGGAGGCATTTATTTCACATATTCCAATTCATCAGGTAATTTCTTCAAATCACCATTGGATCACATCATATTGTACTTTTGGACTTCTCCAGATGGATTATAAAGTGTCATACTTAGTTTGCACAATTTATACTCGTGGTTGACACTGGGATTATCTTTTCCTCAAGTTCTGTGTCATGTTATGGTCATGTTGCATCTGTTTGGGGTAGTCAACACAAACACTCATGCTGCAGTACTTGTTCTTTCCCTTTCTCTCTCCCTCTTCCTTTCATTTTCTCCCCCAGGTTCTGCTCATCCTTCAAGCCCATTTATTTTATCCATGTTGTTATAGCAATTTATTTGCTTATTCTAAGATGCTCTTTCCTTATTATGCTTTATTTAGGATGGTTCCTGCAATGGCCTACAACATTATGCTGCTCTAGGAAGAGACAAGGTAGTGGCCTTACCTAAGATTGAAAGCCAACATTGCTTTCTACTTTTTTCTTGATGATGATTTCTAATTTATTAAACTTTCCATTTGTAATGCATTTACTTCTGTTTTTCTTTTCTAAATGCAGTTGTTAATGTTAAACTTTTTCGAATTTGACATACTATATTAGAGGTTATTTTAAGCATTTGGTTGAGAACCATGTGTTTTTAGTTTGAATAGGCTTTCAATGTGCTATCATTGTAAATTTTCTGTAGTTGGGAGCAGCTGCTGTTAATCTGGTTGCTGGAGAGAAGCCTGCAGATGTCTACTCAGGAATAGCTGTTAGGTAAATTCTCATGTTTTAGTGGAAAAGGCTTGAGAAAGACATTTATAAAGGTTGTGTATAAAAGAGTTTAGTGATCTAACTGCAATTTTTTGTAATGTAGAGTACTTGATATCATGCGGAGGGACGCACAAAAAGATCCTGCAGTTTTCCCTGATGCATTACATGCAAAGACATTGATTAGTCAGGTTTCTCCACAAACTTTAGTTTTGTGATTATAGTAGTCATATGTTAAAGTAGTTTTAGTTGGCCAAAATGAGCATCTAAATTAACATGTTCATTTTCCCCGGTGGGCTTCAAGCTAATAGTTGAGAGTTGAGTCTTATGGTTGGTTTTCCAGGTGGATAGAAAATTGGTGAAGCAGACAGTGATGACATCTGTATATGGTGTCACTTACATTGGTGCGAGAGATCAAATCAAGAGAAGGTTGAAAGAACGTGGCTTTACTGCAGATGATACAGAAGTCTTTGGTGCTTCCTGCTATGGCGCCAAGGTAGCTAAGGACGATTGATAGTGATTTGGCCTCACTTCATAAAATCAGGCAAATGTCATTAATGATAATCCGTTGTTGCTTGTGCAGGTGACATTGACTGCTTTAGGAGAGATGTTTGAAGCTGCACGTGGCATCATGAGCTGGCTCGGTGCATGTGCAAAGGCACATCTCTCTCTCTCTCTTTACATGCATGCACTCACACTTCTTTCCTTTAATCATTCCTATTCTTGAATATTCCTATACTTTTTTTTGGCACAATACATATGTTGCCCCCTGAACTTGGCAGTTTTTGCCATTTTGACACATTTACTTACACTTTTTCCATTTAAACACCTCAACTCGCCTAAATCATAACTTATATAAACCACTTTGTGCACTATTGGCAAGACACATGGGATGACACGTTGTCATACACATATTGGTAAAATAGCAAATTTATGCAAGTACAGGAGGCAAAGTGGCAAATTCATACAAGTACAAGTGTTTATATAATAGGTTATAGACAAGTTGAGGTGTTAATTTGGCAAATTAGAAGTACAGGGGGCAAAGTGACAAATTCATTCAAGTACAAGTGCCTACGAATGTATTATGCAATTTTTTTTTTTAAATGAAATTGACTAGATAACATGACCATGACTAGATTATAGCATCTGAGAATGAGCCAGTGAGGTGGACAACTCCACTCGGACTTCCTGTTGTGCAACCTTACCGGAATCTTGGAAGGCATCTTGTGAGTCCTATAGAAAGTATTAGGGCCTAAGTTGTGCTTTGAAATTAAATTCATATGACGTATTTGGCCACTACAAGTTGTTTAACCACTTCTTGTAAAATTGCAGATCAAAACTTCCCTACAAGTTTTAACACTACAACAAGAAACTGAAAAGGTATACCATCCAGTCTGTCATGTTTTTATGTTATAATTATCTGCCAACCTGCAATAGGGCATCTATCATCTGCAGCACATCACTAAAGATCTGAAAATCCTGGAAATTACTTTATGTTGGAATATGATGTTTCAGAAACATGGTGTCTTTTCATGTCTGGACATTTACTTGGGTCTTTTTTGCAAGGTTACCAAGCAGCTTTTTAGGTGCTGTGATTCCTGCTTAATCTTTAGAGGGTCTATGCTTAAATCTAGGAAGATGGCTTCTCTCCCTTTTTCTTGAGAGAAGGGGAGGGTAAGTTGAATGAGAAGCCAATTAAGTCCATCTGATGTCCCTTAAGCGCATACAGTTTCCTCATTCTACCTAGACCAGGCACACCTGGATAGGTTGCGCCAAGCTACACAACAGTTTGGCGGTTTACATTCTTGAAACATGTTAAGGTTATGTATGCTTTTGATTCCTTTTCTGCATGTGTTAAGCGAACCCCTCTGGAAACTTATCTGGATTTCACCTGTTAGCTGTGAACCCAATTTGAAATTTAATCAGAGGCATGTTTTGAATTGACTTGAATGTGAAATTGTTCAATTTAGGATAGGTTGTCATCTTATCTACTGATTCTCATAGTGAAATGTGAATGGAATATGCCTGCAGTAGAAACAACCTTTGGCCAATTATGTAAGAGAATGAGAAAAGGGCAATCAATAATTCAATTTTTTCTTCTGGGTTTCATCTCTTACCCAGATTCTATAAAATGTGCAAGGAAGTTGAAAATATAATGGTATGATGTTGCAGGTTATGGTCAAGCGACAAAGAACAGCTTTCCCGCCAAATTTTGTTCACTCCCTTGATGGTTCACATATGATGATGACTGCAGTTACCTGCAAAAGGGCAGGCTTAAACTTTGCAGGTCCTTCTATTGTAACTTTTGATCTCATTTGCTATCTTATCCCTACTTTCAGTTTCTCATTATTTAGTATTGCAATTTGACTGCAGGAGTTCACGATTCATATTGGACACATGCACGTGATGTGGATGAAATGAACAGGATACTCAGGGAAAAGTTTGTTGAGCTTTATGAAACACCAATATTGGAGAATGTTAGTATGACCACTGCTGAATTTGCCAATAAGTTGGAAAGATTCTGTACAAAGAAAAACTCAATTTAGGTTTATGCTTGTGAAATGTGTTCAGTCAGCCAATTCTGGACTGATTAATGGGCATTTCATGTTTTATAGTTATAGCATCTCTTTAAGTAACAGTGGTTGCCTGTGTCTGAAGAAATGGAAAGAGGAATATAAGATTATGAATAATATAGTAGATAATGTAAGGAGTTTATTATAGCCATCCTTAGCCTAGTTCTTCTCTCTCTTGAGATTGAACTCATTTTATTTTATCAACTAATTGCTTGTTTTATGTACAGTTGTTGGAGAGCTTTCAGCGATCTTTTCCGACATTGTCATTTCCTTCTCTACCTGAACGAGGAGACTTTGATCTGCGGGATGTATTAGAGTCACCATATTTCTTCAACTAAACCAATTGAAAGGCTTTGCTTCATGTTTCACTAGCTTGACTCCATTTTTGGTGGGTGGCAGCCTTTCCACATTCGAGGAAGGTCTACAAACCAAAAAGAACTTAATGTTGGAGCTACCTGAGCGCCTGTATATATATAAAGATGTTCTCAATAGTTGGAGGTTCTCCAGTGGGCATGACTGCCATCATTCGTCATTCGACTAAACGCCTTGAATGATGTTGTACAGCAACCACAAATTTTAGTTCTGGAGTTGGTATATAATTGATACTATGTACGGGCTTCTGAGGAGATGAATCAGTAATTTCATCTCCAACGAAGTATGGATGAATTACACTGCCTGTTGCATTCAAGGATTCAAGTGGAAGATGCAGAGCTTTATGAGATATCAAGATTTTATCCAAAAATGCCTGCATAACATGATGAAAGATGCCACAGATGTTCTCTGGGTGTGCAGCACTAGAACCTGCTGCATTTCACATTGGTTCTATACTTGATCGAGATTTGTGATGATCCTTATGCCTGATTTAGTATATTTTCCCAATAAATGTAAAGATGAACAATATATATTTCACTTGGGAAAAAGTTAGGGAACACGCTTTTATAACATGCTAGAAATTGGCTCTGTGGCTGTATAGAAATGAAGCAAACCCATGAAGAGGCAAAGGACTTGGTGAAATATTTCGTCGATTCAAGTATATTTGAATGTCAGATGTTCTTGATTCTCCTTCCTCTGAAGTTTATTTTTTGCATGATGTCAATTAAAGTTAGGTTTTAAACTGAAGTTGTTAAAATGATTTTGAGGCTCATTTGCTAGAGCAGGAGCTGAATTAAGGAGATGGCGGATCTGCCAATTCTTAACTGAAATTTGAGAAGGTTAATGATATTCATTTAATTTGGTTTGATTTGTCCTACCTAATCGTACCTCATTCTTTAATGCTTCTAATAAAATTTTCCCATCACATATTCTGCTTCTGATATTGCATTCTACGATAGCAAAAATAAGAACTAGTTAAAAATGAAATACTTTGATTAGTATTTGATAATTTGAATCACATTGTTAGTTAAAGAAACAAGTGAACCATACTGTTTAATTTTATTTACATAAATGCAGAAACATGACGCTTAATTCTTTGATTAAATACAGAAGGGTTACACTTCTTCTATTCGAATAATCCAAGACAAGCATCTCCAACCTATGTTTCTTAAAATTGTACATTTCTCGCCAGATTCAGAAGGGCCAATATCAAGCGGTTTTCAGCCCGATCTATTTTCTTTACACATGGTGAGCAAAAGGGTTATAATTTCTGCAGGATGCTTTAACTTGAAGTACGCACCGGCCTCATTAAGCCAACTCCTAAACATGGTTGCCCGCAGCAGGTTATATGCTTTGGACCTGAATTCATTACAAGCCCAGCGTGAACATTCAATACCCATAACGATCATTCAGAGAGGTTCGTCCATCGCCTGATTGTCCTGCATGGAACATCAAATTAAAAATAATGTAAAGAAACACAAGACTTGTAAACTAATCCACATATTCACTTTAAGTTGTCATGGAGAAGTAGAGAGACAGAGCTGTTACCTTCAGGAGGCACCCAAGATTCGTAATCTGAATTGCTATTGATAAATGAAGGTTTTTCAGGGCCAAGCATTCTTTTTGGTCTTTTGCTATCATTATTATGTGGACCTTCATCTGTATCTTGGCTTTCATGTCCTCCTATCTCATGTTCCAAATGATACCCTCTTTTATGCTTCAATAACAATGCCACAGCATCTTCTGCTCCAAACTTGGCTTCTTCAGAGGATGTTGCGGACTGATCCATGTCATTAACTCCAGATTTCTGAGTTCCCTTTGGCTTCCTTATTATCAATCCTGGAGGTGCATTTTCAATGCTTGAATCCACCTCCCGTTTGCCATCAACATTAAGTAGGATTTTTTGCCTGTCTTTATAATCAACAAATTGGTCAGGCCCATCTACATCCAAAACTTCTAGTTTGGTTTCTTTCACTTCCTTATGGTCCACTGCACCAAGCCACTGAGGCTCTACAACAGTATAAACAGTGGGTTTAACCTCAGGTTCATCAACTAAAATCTCGTCAGCTTCTGGCTTATCGTTCGATTCTACAGCAGCAACCAGAGAACTTGTTGTTCTCTCTTTCTTCATTGAGGAAACTACTGGCTTTTCTAACCCACTGCTTTTCTTTTGTTTTGGAGCTGACTGCTTTTTAGTAGGAGCAGCATGCACTTCAGCTGTATTGGGTTCTTGTACTCTTGACTCCCTTTTCTTAGAAGCTTCTCCTGATGGATCAGCAATTTTCAACAGGAAGAAGATCCTATCCAGTTCAGATTGGAGAGCAGCCAACTCCTTTTCAAGTTGCAATGTTTTATCAAGCACTGACAAGAAATGTTGAAAATCAGTAACAATATAAAATACTCAAGAACATAACATATACATAATTTAAGTAATCCAGTATCGAGTACCTAATTGAGATGAAAGCCCTGACATATAAGCATCAAGTGCATCCCCTGCTTCAGTTTCTTCAGCAGTTTCAGTTGCCACTCTATTCCTCTCAGAAGAAAGTGCCTTCTTTTTTTCTTCCATTTCCTTCATGATGGCATCTCTCTTGTCAAGAAGAGTATCGGCAGTTTCAACTGATTGATTTTCACTTGCCTTTTGTACTGAAGGTTTTTTTGTTCGGTCATAGAATTCATCATCATCGCTAAAAGAATGAAAAGACGAACGTTAGGTAGTACTTAAATAAACATAATCATTACGAGAGAGAAGACATGATGGAAACTCATAAAATATATAATTGACATGAATTATTTATTTAAATCATCATGATGATCTTAGCCAAAAGAAAATCCAGATGATATCAATAAATAACATAAAATCGTCATATTTCATTGTCATTCATTCATTCTATGAATCCTTAAAATTGTCCATCTCAAAAGAAATTCAACAATTGTAAAGTACCTCAAAAAATCTTCATCATCTTCTGCTGCCCCTTGTCTCATACCACTAGATTTCCTTCCAGCACGGGCACCAAGACTTTCCCGGATACTTTCATTTAATGTCTCTTCCAAGTTTTCCAGTTCTTCCAAGATCTGTTAACAGATATGAAAAAATAACATGAAAAAAATGGGGGGCGCATTGAAGGAGTTTTTGGTTTCCAGGAAGAGAGAAATAGAATAACCACAGTAATTATGAGAAAGGACCAGCTTGTACCTCAGTTATTCTTTGTTCGTTACGAGCAATTTGAGTTTGCTGCCCTTGTGTCAACCCACCTTGAGCAATGTCTTTAGCACGAATAGCATCTATTTCTTTCTTCATGTGAGCAATCTATAACCAAAAGAAAATATGTAACATGAGAAGCATGAGAGAATGAAAGATATGTATGCATATATATATACACACACACAAACACACATATCTTTGAGGTCACCAATGCTGATGCATTGCACATTGGAGAACATCACTATGAATAATTTACATTCTCTTTTTGCTTCACCTAAAATAATAACAGCACAACATTATAAAAACTGTCATCTACAAATATTTTTACCCCACATTTGTACATATAATTTTGAATCTTTCCTCCTATAGCTCCACAAATACATGTTTCCCCAATCAACGGAAGTTACTCACATTCAACAAATAATTTTGTGGACTGTCATTGTGTAATCATTAATCACAAACTTCTTATCTACAAGTAATTAACTTGATCCTTTTGTTTTTGTATCTCAAATGACTTTATGATTGACCAACATTTCTATCAGTTCATATTTTTCGATAGCTGTAGACAATAACTGTGTAATAGAACTCTTTTATCTATCAACCAATTATGCTGGCATTTGCAAGTAGCATACTGTGCAGACTTCAAATGAAACACTTCTGAGTTCTAGGATGAATGCAATACAGCAGTGACTGAGTAAGTGAGAGAAAGAGACTCCAATGAGGCTTAACAAAATAAACATTTTGAGATTTTCCTAAGCATAAGACACAAAACACATTAACTGGCTAGCCATAAACTAAATGGCATAGAATAAAAAACATCATTATATTAGACATTAGATTGCTCGATAAGGGGAGACTACGAAAAATGAAACCCACTCACCTTTTCTGTTCGTTTGATTACTTTATCACGAGTTTTCTCCTGCTTCTCTGTAAGTTGTCCTTTATAGGTTTGCCAAGTAATTTCATCAGTATCATCCTAGACATCCAGAACAACTAAATCAGGTACAAGCAGCAACTCAAGAACAAGAATGCTTATCGGCTTTCAAATCCATACCAGAAAGGCCTAAACTTGGATATGGAAAAAAGTAATAAAAAAAAAGTCGCAGACACGAGGCAATTTAGAGACAAGTTCCTGATTTTCAAAGAGTGAAAGTGATATGTATGAATATTTGAGTAAAACACAAAAAAATAGTACTGAACTCCTGACAGGAAACAGAAAAAAAAATGTCATTGAATTTATTCAAAAGCTTGAGCACAATTGCAAGAATATGTAGGCATTCATTTTTAGTTTCATATCCATGTGAAATATCAATATTGGCCAATGTGAACAGTAAGAGAATGATGGGTCTTAATATATGTAATAATGTGAAAAATGTCAGTCAACACCAGTAGTAGAAAAAATACGCTGATATTCTAGCTAAACTACAAAAAACTGTTATGTGCAACCAACCTCATCTTCCTCAATAGCATCTTCTCCCATGCCCCATGAGATACCATCAGCAAGTGACGCATCTGCTCTTGCCCGTCGAAGTGAAGATTCCCTATCAATCATCTCTTGCTGCATTTTGGCTTCTCTAAGAAGCTTCAGGTCTTTTTCCTACAACAAAAAACCATGTGACAAATTATAGCACTTGATGCATAGAAGCTTGAAGCAAGACACAATTAACAACATACCATCAACAAAAATATAAAAGACATTAAAACTAGATTGCTACTTCTAAGTCTAACCTGAATCCACATTTTATTTATTTGATCTACCAATTTTTTTTTAAAGTTCATTGTTTTGCTTCTGATTTTCTTTTTCTTTTTATGTTAAAACAACTTAGCAAAACCTATATATTTTTCTGACAATTGATGACCATGGAAAGTTTTATAAAAATTTTGGAGGAAAAAAAATAAAAATAATTTTAAAGCTCAAAAAAACAAAATTGATGCAAATCAATCATTTAATAAATATGCATGTACATGGTAACAATCTTACAGGTGGCATCAATTCAGGTGGTCCTTGGAAAATGTACAATCGCGATGACCTGTGCAAGAAAAAATAGAAAGGATAATCAGAGACGTATTGGGATAAAAATGTGCAAAACAATGTATATCTACCCCTTCCAGCTACCACATGTCCTCTTCCTGTAACCTAATATGGTCGAAAATGATCATGCAATATGTAGGACAATTAATTTACAAACTAGGAAGCATCAAGGACATTGTACCACGAAGGGGAATCCTAGGTAACTTTTTTTCCAAAAAATTAATCATGCTTTCTAAACCATCACTCTTAAAATGAATTGATAACCGTCACAAATGAAGTTCTACTTCAACTTCAAAAGATTTTTAACAATAAGAATTGACAAGGGAAAGTGCCCAGCAAATAGGTGCTTTGTTTGTCAAATGGAAGGACAACAGAGGATGGATGGTAAAAAAAAAAAAAAAAAGAAAAAACCATATGGAATTGCATAATAAAGGCTATAATTATGAAATCAATGGGAACTACTAAAAGGATTGAGACAGGATATATCCGCTTGGAGAAATTGTCATTATAAGGATTGAGCTGCAATTCCAATACCATTGTACAAGTAATTTGCATGAAAAAGGATTCGTAAGCTTTTGGAAAAAGAAGAAAATCATTGGATAAGCATAATGATAAGCTGTTAAGTACCCCTCATTTTTTTAATAGGCCTTTCAGTTGTAAGTAAATTTTTTAAGCCTTTGGATGTACTTAAAGGGTACATTCCCGGTATATAATACACACAATTCTACTCCTTTGGTGTCTTTAACTAATAGTGTCTTTCTTTTATCAATCAGGAAAAAGGGAAAAAAAGTACAGAAAAATGGGCAAAGTAAAAAATGCAAGTTAAACGATACTCACTGGCCAAATCGAATGACATCGCCAACATGTAATTCCACATAAACCTGTTTCTCAACCTGCATGCAGAAAAGAGAAGTTCAGAAGATGAAGGAGTTAAGCATCAGCTGCTTGACAAATGCACTAATGAGTCATCAAAATGATGAACAGACAAACACCTGTACAAGGAACCATGTTAATTGGAAAATTGCAACTGCAGAGCTACTATAGGAACCATGTTAATTGGAAAATTGCAAATGCAGAGCTACTATATCTGAGCCTTATCCCTTTACCACCTAACGAAGCAAGGATCAAGGGATCTCTTTTACATGGTAGTTGGAAACAATAAGCCTGATATAATCTCTTTCAGAGGAAAAGCACTTATAAGAGCCCCTGAAGTTTTCGAGTATCTGCTATTGAGCTTTCCAATTAAAACTTGCATTCAATTGAACCTTCCAATTTATCGCTTTTGTGCTACAGAGTACATCTATAAAGGGGAAATAAATTAGCATTAACATAGTGATCTAAAGTTTAAGTTCCCAAAAGAATGACCACATAAGCACTTTTAGTTGCTTACATTTAAAAAAAAAAAAAAAGAAAAGAAAAACTATGAAAAATAAATATGTTGTAATCTTGGGTTTAGGAATTGATCAGCACTTAGAGTAACAGATTTACTATTTTAGTTATAACTATAAATATGTCTACTCCACAATGAGCTTTATTTGATAAAAGTTAACTTGACTAGTTGGAAGGCTCAATAGAATTCAAGACTCAGTTACAAGTTGATAGTTGAACACCTAAAAAAAAAAAAATCTTTAGGAGCTTAAACTGACATGTAAGCGAACAAACATTATACATGAAATCTTATTATATCATCAGCAAGCTGAAACATTGATGCATAACATAACTGTATAAATTAAGCAAAAATATTATTTAAAATTCAATGCCAACAGTTAGGATAAAAAACTGCAGAAAAATACCTGGCATTTGTTGATGAAAGTACCATGAGTACTACTGAGATCATAAAGATAAGCATCTCCACTTCTTTTGAACTGAATAACTGAATAAAGAGAAACAATTAATTAAATCATCTCAATAAACTTCAAAATCCAAACTTTTAGCTCCAACAATCAACCATTTTCTAAAACCCATCACGCATATCAATAGATTTTACCTACTATCATAGTGCAATTCGAGCTTAGAGAGTCCAACAAAACATCGCGAATTCAAATGCAATAGTGTAGAATTAAATTCTTAAACCTTGCAAGAATGTAATTACCAGCATGAAATCGAGATATAGTAGGATGTTCAAGAACAAAATCACAAAGATCCACACGTCCAAACATAAAAGCTCCTTTCTCGAATCTGCAAAAAAAAAAAAAAAAAAAAAAAAAAAAAAAAAAAAAAAAACTGTAAGCAATGAATTTAATAAATAAACAATAACAGGTCTAATTTTTTTTTTTTTTTAAATGAATAGTTTACATGTCTAATTGATCAATAACGGAGCCATCTTTAAGAATTTCAAGGTAGTAATTGTGACAAGGAGGTCCACTCCATTCAGGGATTGTGTACGGCGCTTTAGACGGCGTCGTATTGGAATTGAGAGAGCTCTGGGAGTTTGGTTCCGGAGGGTTTGTGGTTCTCGGTGGCGGTGGGGCCATAGAGGTTTTCATTGTCGCTGTTGTTGAAGTGTTTTGAGGTTCTTGGAGGTTTTCGGCCTCTGTCTCGGTGGAGGATGAGGAAGGTGGAGGTCCCATGGCGGTCGTCATCGTTTAGCGGTTGTTGTGTCGTAGGAGGAGCAGAGGATTTGAAATTGGAGGCGGCAAAACGGGTGGGTCGGGTTATGCAATGAGTGTTGTTTTTTTGAACAAAGTGCATTTTTGCCCCTAATGTTTATAATGATAGTCACTTTTACCTTTAAGAAAAGTTTTTAACACATTTAAACATAAAAATCTTAAAAATAAAATTTTTTGAATCCCTTACTTAATACTTAGTATTAATAGATACTCATACTACACTATTTGTTACAACTTGGATTCAACTTTGTAGAGTTTTAATTTCCTTTACTTGATCTATCAGATCAGAGTATATTCTTTGACTTTGTTGTCAAATACATTGCGCAACAAGCTATAATTTAATATAAGAAGCAAAATATCAGTTAAGAGGGGCTAAAAATTTTATTTGTCGAATTTATGTGTTTAAATGTATTAAAAAATCTTTTTAAGGATAAAACTATAAATATTAAGGGACAAAGATGCACTTTTTTTTTCCTTTTTCTTTCAATAATAGTAGTTAATTATTTATATTTTATATAAATTAATTTATAAAATTATTTTTAAAAAATAAACAAACTTATAACATTAATATTAAATTAATTAGCAGTTTTTGTGAAAATTTTGAATTTTTATATAAAGAGTTATTTTTCATTACATATATATTTATCAATACAAATACAAATAAAAATTATTAGAATAATCATTGTCAAATTATAAGCTCTTGCTAAAGTAAATAAAATTAAAAACTATTAAAATTAATTTTTATTCAATTATAATCATTGATTAATTTTGTATATCTAGGCTACAATCAAATGGTTTCAATTCCATTCGTATTGATATATATAAGTACTGAAAAAAATTTTAATTATAACCAATATTAATGTAATAAGAGCCTTATAAATAATCATGTGAATTTGATGATAATTTTTAAATTTCTTATTTTTAAAAAATGGCAAATAAACATAATATATGTACACATCACATTTACATGATATGTCATATGTAATATATCATATAATATTAATGATTTGTAATGTGCAAATAGTAGTTATATATAGAAATTTTGATATCAAATAAAAAATTGGGATTCAATTGAGATACTTAAAAATGTTGAAATGGGAGGTTCTACCATACTAAACTATAGGCACTAACTAATAAAAACAAATGTATTGATATATATAAAGCTGTGTACGCCCCTGATTTCACAATCGCCCTCTTCTTTTATGCAGGAAGATTAATCAGTTGTCTCTATGAATAAGAACCACGATAAGCAAGAAGTACAAGATATATATGGACTATGCATATCCTACCTAGCCAGGGCCCTTCAAGAAGACCTTAAGTGGATATGTGCAGAAAGAGAAAGTTTGATGCAGAGTTTTTAACAAAGAAAGGGCTTTTGGTGTACCCAGAATTTGTAGCTTCGATATGAACATTACAGTAGAAAGATGTTATGCTATGTTTGGATTGCAATGATTTGGTCCATAGATTTGGATTTGAATTTGGGCTAAATTTCTTATTTGGAGCCATTATAATCACATGGATTTGGATTTCATTCAAATCCCAAAAATTTTAAAAGTCTAAAATATTAGGATTTGAAATAACATATGAACACTTGGAATTTCAAATTTAACTTTAACCATTTTATTTATTTATAAGAAAATTACCTTACATGTTCTATTTTTTTATTTTATAACTAAAAATACTTTATTTTTTTTATTAATTACAGTTACGTCCCTTTTCATTTTCATGTGTCTTTTTTATTTTTCCTTCTTTTTATTTTTTTTTTATTTTTTTTATTTTTTTATCTCCTCTTATTTGTTTTCCGCTTCTCTCTTTTTATTTTTTTATTTTTATTTTAGCTTTATTTTTCCCATCTCATTTTTTTTTCTTTTCCTCTTTTTATATTTTCTCCTTTTTTTTTTCTTCTCCTTCTTTTTTCTTTCCCTCTTTATTTTTTTTTCTTCTCCTCTCTTTTTTTTTTCCTTTTCTTATATTTCTCTTCCTATTATTATTTTTTTATGTTCCTTTTTTTAAAAAATTATATTTATTTTTTTTCCTCAGTTTTCCCTACCTCCTTTCCTTTTTTTCTCTTTTTTTTTAATTTTTAATTTTCATTTTTTCTCTCTCTTTTTTAATTTTTATTTTTTCTCCTCCCCTTCTATTTATTTTTCTATTTTTATTTTTACTTTCTTCTTATTTTTTCTCCTCATCTCCTAGTTTTTTCTA
>CATIWO010013244.1:0-16988 GCA_949673435.1 Macaranga tanarius | reverse complement strand
GAGCGATGGACTGGAAAGAAGAAATGATGAAGGTTTTGCGGGAAATTGAATGATCGATGGAATGCTGGAAGCGGAAAGGAGGAAGGTTTTGGGAGAAATTGAAGGGTCGAAGGAGTGGAAGCGGAAACGAAATGTTGAAGGGGAGAAGTGACGCCGTTAATATAATATTTAAAAAACACGCGGGCTTTTAGTTGTTATGGACCCCGGTCCATATTGCAATATGGACAGGGGTCCATGATATAACAATTGATTTAGACCTATTTGTGAAAAAAAAAATAAAAAAAAAAAACCAAACACTTAACCAAAACCCAAGTCTAATAAACCAAACCCATTAAACCTACAATCCATTAAAACCCAAAATAAAGTCAAGTCCAAATCTTAAAAAACCCTAAGTGATGGGAAAATCTCTATAAAAAGGAGACTAAAAAACCCTAAAGGGGGAGAGAGGAGACACAGAAGGGGAGGCTAAAAAACCCTAGAGGAAAACAGACAAAAAACACCACAAATCAAGGAAAGGTCTGAATTGAAGGAATCAAAAAGCAAAGAGGCAATCAATGATCGATCTGAGGACAAATAATTTTCTAACAGTAACTTTCTTCACTTTTCTTTTCTTTTCGGTTTATTTTTATTGTTTGATTATTTTTAATTCCTTTTGATTCGAATTAATTATTTTGGTTTAAAATAATTGTGCGTTGTTGATTTCAATTAATTTAATTGTTCAAATTAGGTTAATAGCCGGATTATTGTTTACAAAAATTTGATTTTATCTTTCCTTTAATTTGCTATATTTTGTTGTTATTATTATTATTTATTATTGTTGTTATTTTTTTTTTAAAAAAAAAGAAAACTATAATTTTTTTTTGTCGGCAACAGTGCCGTTAACTTCCATCGTAAATTTTTTTTTTTTTTTTGGGTGGCCCATCAGCCAATAATTTTTTTGCTTTCAACAGTGCATGGCAGTTGATCTTTTATTTGGTCATTATTTATTTTGTTGGCTTGCTTATTTTTATATTTTTTATTTAATTAATTAATGGTGATTTTAGTTACTAGACATGCATGATTTAATTTTTAATTAAATAATTATTTGTTTGTTTAATTGGATTATTTGATATTGTAAATTGTTTTTGGTTAATTTTAGATTTAATTTTATTTTGATTAATCTAGTTAGAATTGAATTATGAATTTTTTTATTTTGTTTTAACTTTGTTATTTTTTGTAGGATATTATTTGAAAAAATTTAATCAATAACTTGTGTTGCAGGCCTATGCATTAGATAGCCCACGGGCTATTAAATTTAATATTGGGCTTTAGTCCATTTAAATTATGATTTATTTATTATTATTTTATTTGCATGTAAATGTGGGTTGTAACTCTTTTCTCCTCCCTCTTTCTTTGTATGTGTTTTAATTATTTGTTAATTATTTATGTTGAATGGTGTAGATGAATGAATGTGATGGACCAAACCCAAATTACATGAAAATTGGACTAATTAATAACTTTGGTTAAAACTAAAATCTGAAAATTGATTGAGACTCATTTGCATGTAATTAAAAGAATAATTAAGTAATTAAAAATAATAAAACATAAAACACAAACGGAGGCCGATCGCAAGGTCGAGTGGGCCATTCAAAAGTCCATACCCAGTTTTCGGATCCAATCTCAGGACGGCTGCTGGGCTCTCTCCATGGGATTCAATTGCTGTAAAAGTGTTCTCATATTTCACCCGGGTGGCGACTTCATTATCCGACCCAAGCCTATCAAGGCCCAAAGTTGTGACTCTGAGCCTGCACAGTGCCGTGGTCGCCGAACACTTGGGCGTGCGCTGAACCCCGCCGCCTACAATTATATTATTGATTTATAAAATTAATTTTTATTTAATTTAAAAATTAATATGGAATATGCATTCTTAAACATATTGTAGTCAAATGCCAACTATTTAGGCCATAAATTAAAATAAAGTCGGAGTTATATTAATAAGAAAGTGTAAGATATATAATTAATTAGTTAATTAATTTATTTATTTATTAGTTAGTAACTAAAGTTAGTTGCTCACTAGACCAGTTTGTAATAGTGAGTTAGCGATAAAGAAAAAACGAAAAAGTGAAAAACGCATGTGGAGCAATTTCTTAAATTAAAAGAAAAAGAACATTAAAAATGAGGCTACACATCCCATTTATTAAAAACAAATTAGTTAAAATTTAATAAATTTTAAATATTAGTGGTTCAAACAATACAAATTAATTTTTAAAAAATTAGCTTTAATTTATTTTTTAATTATTTTTTGTAACCAATGTTCTAGAATTTTTTTTAATAAAAATATTAATTCTCTGAAAGTCATTTTGTTTTACTACAATGATTAGAATTAAGATTTTATTATTGTACAATTAAACTATGAACCCAATAAGTTTTAAGTATAATTCTGTCCTTAATAATTGTTAAAAAATATATATATAATTTTAACAAAATTAAAAATAAAAATTCTAAATTTTCATATAATTACAAAAATGACAGTCAAACTATATTTCATTGACAAATTCATTAAAACTATCAACTGCAAATAGTACATCTTAGACACAATATCCACAAAATATGTAAGCAAATATTTTTGTATCAAATATTACTCATCAATTTAATGCCCATTAAAGAGGCATGGATCATTTCGCCTAAGATTTTTTTTTATTTTTTTTTTATTTTATCATTTGAATGGTGGATATATTTTGGAATGTCAGTTGGGAAAGAAAAAAATTAGAAAAAATAAAATAATACCGATGAAAAATAATTTAATGATTACTTCTCTTCAACAGTATTATGACCGATTTTAAATCTTGTTATTGTCGACTTTTAAAATTATTTCTTCCTAATTTTTTAGAAAAAAACTGTTTTTTATTGTATAATTAATATTTACAATTTTTAATTTTTTATTAATAAAAATTAAATGAATAATATATGCCCTAAATTTCGCTTGATGTGCATGTGGCGTTCAATGATAAAAAACACAGTCATGACTCATGATGATGGGCGCGTTATGGATTAAGTCATTATTAATTGACCTGAAATCTCCATTATCCAATAATGTGAAAACAACACAAAATTTGGCTGACATTAAAAGAATGCATATGGGCACTTTGCCATGTTTCCATGTGCACTGCAAGCAATTATATATGGAGATTCGATATAAAAAGCATATCTTTAATAGGTTCCACCATTCATCTTTAATGCCCACATCACGCTAATATCAAATAACAATAAATAAAATTTAAATTATACATCAGTAAGTCACTACAATTAAATTGATATTTTATATTTGTTTCCTCTTTAACTTTTTGACTAATTATTCCAATTTTTTTTTTATAATTTAGCCAATTCTCTCTTATCGATTTTATTATACTCACTTTTCAAAATATATAGAGTAACTTTTTAATTCAAGTGAAACGTAACTAAAAATTTAAAATATCAGTTTAAGTTTTTTAATAATTAAAAATATTACTGTCCCCCATGAGTAGTCCAAGTGGCAAAATGTGTGGACATTCATTATGAAGACCAAAAATCGAACATTCATCCCCTTAGTTCCAAATGTTTAGTTAACCAAAAATTAATTTTAAAAGCACATTCTAATTCTATCAATTTTTGAATTTCATATATATCCTGTTCAAAAAGATTTTATATATAACAAAGTCTTTTTATTTGATTAATTTTTATATTTAAAAATTGATTATTTTAAAATTTTTTAAAAAGTAAATAACCAATTATTTTTTATAAAAAGAAATTTTATGTTTTTAAATAAGTGCAATACATGATCTTGGTTTTGTGAAAAATTGAAATGAATTTATCAGATTGTAAAAGATTTAAATAACTAGATTAAAAAATTAATTTTATTTGGACCTAATAAACAAATTCAGGATATTTATATTCTGTTCAAAAAAAAAATCAGGATGTATATTGGCCTGTAACTTGTAAGCGAATCTTTGAAAAACAATTTCTGAGGAGAGGTCTCAAAATGAGAGAATTATGGAAAAACTACTTAATTATAGGTTATCTTATAGGATTAATTACAATATATCAATGATATCATAAAATTTACTTAGTATCAAGAAATCTCATATTCAAATTTCATATTAAGCTATTTCTATTAATTATTTGTAATTAGTCTATTTATTGATTTTATTATTAAATTACTTTACTTAAATAAATATGTATTTTAACTTGAATTAGTAACATCATATAATTACTTGTCAATTGGTATAGTGTGTTATGCCTTTGAAAAAAAATCCTCTATGAACCACCCTTTTCATCACTTATAAATAGCCCCATAGCATTCTCTTCTATATATCATCAAATTCTAAACAACCTTTCATCATCACTCCTATCAATTCTGATCACTAGCATTAGCCACCACCAACAACTATATATGGAAGAAGAGAAGCAGCACCACCACCTCTTCCACCACCACAAGGAGGGTGAGGAAGTTGACCACAAGAAGGAGGAGAAACACCACAAGCATCATGAGCACCTTGGTGAATTAGGTGCTGCTGCTGCTGGTGCTTATGCCTTGGTAATCTTTTATTTTACTTCACAAGCGTTCTTTTACTCTTTCACTTTTAGATCTTACTTTTATTTTATTATTTGTGCAAACAAAATAAAATTGAGATATCATCAAAGTGCCACTTATTTTATAATTTTATAGTGATTGTAATACTTTTGATTAAAATATCATCGATCACCGTTATAAATTAATATGTTTTCCTGAAAAATTAAATAAATGACATAAAAATTATTTGAGATTTTCAATAATTCTTTGTTTGGATGATGTAATTATCAGCATGAGAAGCATGAGGCAAAGAAAGACCCAGAGCATGCACACAAGCACAAGATAGCAGAGGAGGTAGCAGCAGCAGCTGCAGTTGGAGCTGGAGGATATGCCTTCCATGAGCACCATGAGAAGAAAGAATCCAAGAAAGAGGATGAGGAAGCTCATGGAAAGAAGCATCACCATCTCTTCTAAATTAATTAATAAAAATTTTGAGTGTTTTTTTGGTGATTATGGCTTGCTACAATTATTAATTAATGTTTATCTTGTTCAGTGATATATGCATCCCAGTAGTGAGAGCTACCCTAAATAACTGGAGCAAACTATGGTGATCAATACATGTCCTTAATTTTGTATATGTGATCATATATGTTGTATATTTCTCTTTGTATTGAATCATAATAATTGAATGTGTTATGTACTATATAGTATTAGCATACTCTCAATTATTCATAAATTTGGAAGTTGTGGCACAATTCATGTTTATGGATTTAGTTTATATTAAATCAAACATATTTTCGAAGGCTGTTATATATAAATGCTATTGCATTTTTTGCACAATAAAATCATACAAAATAATTATATATTTATCACTCGTGACAAATCATAGTTTTTTTTTTTCTATTAAATAACATTTCTCAACTATTATATATCATTTTATATAATTTCTATCATTTTTTTGGGTAAAATACTAAAACTTACCTTAGCTACAAGTGATTATAAATTTACAAATTACTTGGTACAATAACTTTTTTGGTGTGTGTAAAAGTAGGGAATTATCTCGAAATTAAATAATTTCTTACACCTACTGTGCTAAATATAATAAATCTCTTGATCCTTAGTCCAAAAGTACATTTTCCAAGTATATATTAATAAATAATATCAACCAATCGTGCTTGCGAATAAGAGCAAAGCTATTTCTACACGAAGGGAATAAAATATTTTGTACTTCAATTCCATTAAAATTTAAAAATTTTAATGTTATAATTTCTATGTTTATTATTCGATGTTAAATGATCTAAATACTGATAGATTATATAACATGAGTTAATAATTCTCTTTTAAATCATGTAAAATTAATTCAAATTTTATATATAATGATACTCTAAATTAGAAAAAAATGACCATTAATTAGAGAGATTCATTCTACATACTCTTAAACTCACACACCCTTAATTTGGCGACGTGGGATTCAAAGATTTTATCCCACAGCATAGCATATTGTGCGTGATTCCACTACATACTGTGTGGAACCTACACATACCACCTCAATTTTATTTTATTTTTTTGAACTTAAAAAAGATTTATTGTAATTGCACACATATTCAAACAATTATTAACTCGAGGTGTTCAGTCTATATGTTTTTAAACTCACACACACCTTTAATTTGGCGATTTGGGATCTGAAAATCCACCCTTGAACTACTTACTCATGGTTATAATTTGTATTTTTAATCTTATTGATTATTCCAAAATTTGAGTTGAGGGGACATATTTTTCTAAACGCATATTTCCAAAATTTTCAAAACTTCTAACACTTACTTGTAAGTAAAAATTTTTACTTTAAATGTTTTACATGTAATTATATGTAAAATTGTTTATGTATGTTAAATTAGTCTGGTCAAATCTACGTATGAATGCTCCATTATTCCTGTCATCAAATGGAGACAACTGGAAGCTTTTGAGAGCTCAATATGATATCAAGTTACAATTATGAAACAGAAATGAACCATAAAAATTAATTAATGACTTTGTCAGAAGCCACAAATTATTAATTAAAACAACACACACACACGTATATATAATAAGCCTATAAGATAACCAAAGGATCATAGATATATATTATTATAAACATGGGCTAGATATAAACAGCACCAGGTTTCGACAGGAACAGGTACTAACAAAGGAAGCTCACTCTCCATACAAATAAATATTATTCAGAAAGTCTTTTTTTTTTTTTTTTTTGGAGTAATTAAGACATAATTAACCGCACACAATTAAAGAAAATAAACTCATATAATTAATTAAAAGAGATGGTGGTGCTTCTTTCCATGAGCTTCCTCATCTTCTTTCTTGGCTTCTTTCTTCTCATGATGCTCATGGAAGGCAAATCCTCCAGCCCCAACTGCAGCAGCTGCTGCTACCTCTTCTTCTATCTTGTGCCTGTGTGCATGCTCTGGGTCTTTCTTTGCCTCATGCTTCTCATACTGAAAAATTTTTCAACCAAGTGTTATCTATTATTTATTTCAATTAATTTATACAAAAATCAAATTAGAAAAATTAAAAGGGTCATTATAATTTGTACAAATATCAAAGAAAAATTGAAGGGGTCATTATAATTTTTAGTTTAAGATATAAAAGTGATCGATTTATTTCATAGTGTTAGTGAAAAATTAATTTAGTGGTCATTTCATAAATTATATAATCTGAATTCTGCCGTTAATTTGTATAATTTTTCATTTGATTTTTAAAAGGAAGAACTCTTATTACAGAGTCTATTAATACTTAAATCGTGTGATATTCCTATTAATCCAAAACTATAGACAGATATTGCAAGTTAAGGAATTATATGTACCAAAGCATAGGCACCAGCAGCCGCTGCGCCGAACTCGCCAACGTGTTCAAGGTGCTTGTGGTGTTTCTCCTCCTTTCTGTAGTCATGTTCATCAACTGGTTGTGGTGGTGGGACTTCACTAGGGTAAGCATTAAAAGTCTCAGAGAACTCAGTAGTCTCCGAATAGACAGCGTACTCAATGGGCTTATCCTCGTCCTTGTGGTGGTGGAAGAGGTGGTGGTGGTGTCTCTCTTCAGCCATGATAATAAGGTGGTGTGTGGAGGGTTAAGAAATGATTACAAGATACAAGGATATTGAAACAGTAATCAAATGTTTGATAGGATTATGAATGTGTTGTGATGTGCATTAGGTTGTAGAGGCTATTTATAAGTGTGATGGTAGGAGTGTTTGTAACTTATTAATTACATATGGTTGAAAAATTCAAATTCCAAAAATAATAATAATAATAATAATAATAATATTTAGTCATGTTATATATGAGTAGTTTTTCTGAATTTTTTTTTTTAAATGTTGCTTTTGAAAAAATAAATTATAGGTTAGCAATTTAATGAAAAGGATCTCTCTTTTCATTTATATATTATAACTCGATTTAGTGAATGATAATTTTTATTAAATTATTATAATTCGATTGAGTTTTTGGTTTTAAATAATATTATAACTCGATTTATTATCTATTTTTAAATAAAAGTTTTAGAGAAATTTATTTTCTTTAAGGAATTGGGACAATTTTTTTTTTTTTTTTAAATAATGACTATACATTCATTTTTAAAAAAAAAACTAACAACTAGTGTAACCATATATATCCTAACTTGGAGATAAGTTAGGCAGAGGATGTAGGATTGGTTATAATTAATCCGAACCTCTATAAATAATTATATTTTTGTATGTGTTCTTGTTCTTGTGTTTATCTCTATTTTTGTTGTGGATCTTGAGTGTGTTGGTTAAACACTTCTCTTAAACACCTTTTAATTTGCCCTTATTTTAATTTTTCTTTAAATCACTCATTGGCTCTATTCACCTCCCTCTAAGGCCCCTTTTCATATTCATTTCAAATTTTTTTATGTAAATAAATTTTAGTTTTTTTTTTTGCTAAGTTATTTAATTGAATTTTCCATAAATGTCATATTTTTGTTTAGATTAACCCTTATCAAAATTTACTAATCATTTAGATAAAGATTAAATGAAAATTTATTCAAATAAGTGTTAATGAGGAGATAAATGATTTATTTATAGCACTTCTAGTTGTCATCTCTATGGAAAACATTAAGCCAAAAATTATTCTTGAAGTGGTATCTAATTAAAAAAAAATGATTTAATTAGAGCCAATATTTATCAACAATATAAAATTTAATAATTTTATATAAAATTATGTAATTTATATTTTTTTGATAATTTTATTACATAATTTTCTTTATAACTAAAATAAAATATAAATTTTATATTGTTTGATAATTTATTTAATCAGATCCTTCATAAATATTAACTTTTGCATTTAGGTTCACCCATAATTAAGATTTTAAATAAATTTACATAATATAAGTTTTGAGTAAATTTTTTAAATAGTTTAATTAAGAAATTCAAATTTTTGACAAGAGGTAAATCTAAATAAAATTATTGATATTTATAGAAGATCTAACCAAAGAAGTTATTAAAAAATATAAAATCTAAAATTGATTTAAATATTTGTGATGAATTTTTATCATAATCTTATCATAATTTTTTTTATTATAATTTTTAATTTAAAATATGAGAATTTTAAAATAAGATAATTTATTTTTTAACATAAAAATTTATTATAAGTGATATAAATGATAAATAATTAAAAAAAAAGATATACATGGTAGAAAGATAAAACTTTAAGGATTAAAAATATATATATATTATATTATAAATATTATATTTTAGCACATAATTGATGGAAAGTTAACAGAAAAATAAACTAGTGTAACGGAAACAAACCTCAGGATGTCATAATGTATTTTTATAAAATAAGGGATCGATTAATGTACTTAAGTAAATCTCATGGGGTTTTAGTAATTTATCTTTTTTCTTTTTTTTTACTAATTCTTTTCTATTTTTCTAAAATTGTGTACATAAAAAAATACAATTTTAAAATAAAACCACATTTGCAAACTTAATATACATATTTATAAATTTTTATAATCATAGATTTCGTTATGATCCTATATATATATATATATATATATATATATATATATATAAACATAGCACTCATGATTCATGAGAGATGGTTTGACATTGATTAAGAAGCCCAACATATGTATAATGGCAAATTAAGTGGACAAATAAACCTGGCCACTTTCTACCTTCTCATCATCATATACCTACAATTAATTAACAATCAATCGTGCCAAATCAACTGTAATTGAATTGCAGCATCAACCATCAGAAGAAAAAGAAAAAAAAAATGTTGATGGGTGTGTTTTGGATTAATTCATGATTAATTGACGTTAAATCTCCATCATCCATTAGTGTGAAAAACAACACAAGTTTTGTTTTATTAGAAGGATGCATATAGCATTCACTATATTTCCATGTGCATTGCAGGCAATAATATATACCCTACCAATAAATGTTGGGATCAACTATCAAAAAACTGCTTTCACTTTAGTAATATTTCAAGTTCAATATGTAATATATACAATTGTGTTATAAATTAATTATTGAAAATTTTTTACCATTTTTATGGTTTTGTTGTGCCCCATAAATGGATAGAGAGAGACTCCATATAAAAAACATATCTTTCATAGGTTCAAGTATTTCCCTTTAATAGGCTCATCACACTATCTCAAATTGAATTTACAACAAATTTAAACTACATATTGCAAGTCAGTTGTTATTGAACTGGTATATACTATATAAAAGTTCAAATAAATTTTTGATCCATTACTAATATTAAATTATCTTCAAATCAAGTTGCAGTTAGTATTTAATTAATAAAAATATTATCATATAAAAACTTGTCAAAACATAATTTAAAAAAAAATGTTTTATACTATATTCCAGTTCCGGTTCTAGCTAGGCTATATGTGACCTCCACTCACATGAACTTCCAGCTCATGGACGCAAAAAGTGGTGGTACAAATAAATGTTAATTAGTTTAACTAATCTCTGAAAGTGTTTCCATGATTAGTTCATTCAACAAAAAGTATGGACATTAAATATGAGATATGAGGTTCAAGTGGCAAAAGTATGAACATCACATTAAATATAAAATTCAAGTAGCAAAAAGTATCAACATCAAATATGGAAATCAAGACTTGATCTCCATTCTTTCTAATTTTCTCTTTTATGGTAAGAAATTAAACTATTTCAATCCATTCAAAAAAATCAATTTCTAAAATAATCCCTAAAAAGAGGTTAAAATAAAATGAGATCATTCATAAATATTGAAAAGTTGCTCAATTATATGTTAATTTAATTAGTTAGTCAACTACATATTTAAACTAGTTATTATTAATTTATAAAATTAATTTTTAATTAGATTACGTATTTGGAAATGACTATACTTTATAATAAGGCTCCCATTAAAGTCTAGAAGGTGTTGCAATAATTCACTTCAACTTTATTGGAAAGATACATTAATTAAGTTGAAATCTTTCTAAAAAAATATTATTATTATTATACATTTTTTATTTCTCTCTTTTCCCGTTTTTAAGTTAAACTATAAATAACGCTATTTATGTGATATTATAATATAAGAAGGTACCCCAGAATGTAGGCCATCCATGAAGGAAAAAATAGAAATGAAAATGCATGTGAAAGCAACGAAGTAGGCATGCATTGCATTTAACAATAATTTTCATTTTTTATGAGTAGGTCCAATAACAAGAACTTAATTCTCATAATGATATTAATTTATACTGTGTCATTCGAATACTCTAAAAATCAACATATCTTTTTTTTTTTTTTTAACAGAGGTAAAACAGTCAATCCATATGTATTGAATAATTCCATTACAAGAAGCAAAAAAATTAGGGAAAAAATTTCTTTTCAGAATTAGACTGTTTTAATTGCTATGTGTTATATTATATGGTCGAATTATAAAATTATTTTTACCTGATTTAAAGGAAAAAGTTGTTATTGCAGTTCATCACTATTTAGGCCATTTTAATCTTTCTATTAATAAAAAAATAATAATATAGTATTTAATGATATCATGAAATTTACTTATTTTTTAATTTTCTTATTACAATTAACATTTTTACTTTAGCTACAGATAACTTATTCTTATCAACAAAAACTCTCAAAAAAAAAATATTAAGTAATTCAACTTGACTATATATTATTGATTAAGATGAAATCATATATCAATGAGCCTTTACTTTAGTGGTAAAAAATAAGGTCCTGGTATCAAGAAGTCTTATGTCCAAATTTCATATTAGGCTATTTCTATTTATTTGTAATATTTTTCTATTTATTGATTTTATTATTAAATTTATTTGCTTAAATAAATGTATATTGACTTGGTTATATTATTGAAGTACATTGCTTAACCAAGTGTATTTTAACTTGACTAAGTAATGTTATATAATTAAATGTCATTGGCATAGTGTGCTCATGTCTTGAAAAAAAAATACTTTATGAGCCATTCTTTTGATCACACTTATAAATAGCCTTATGGCCTTCTCTTCTTTATATCATCATATATTGTAAACATCCTTTGATCATCAACCAATTTTCATCAAAATCTTCAGCCACCAACAACTATGTCAGAAGAGAAGCAGCACCACCACCTCTTCCACCACCACAAGGAGGGTGAGGAAGTTGACTACAAGAAGGAGGAGAAACACCACAAGCATCTTGAGCACCTTGGTGAATTAGGTGCTGTTGCTGCTGGTGCTTATGCCTTGGTAATCTTTTAATTTTATTAATTTACTTCACTCTTTTTGTTTCTTTTTCTTTTACTCTTTCACTTTTAGATCTTATTTTTTATTTATTAAACATGTACACAAAAAGTTCCATACTAAATTAATTAAACAGCAACCTATTTGTAATTTAATTAAAATAATACCGTTAATAAAATTTGAATATATATAGATAGTGATTCTAATAAAATTACTTTTGTATTTCGGATTAAAATATTATCGGTCGTAATTAGATTAAAAAAAAATTCCTTGAGAATTAAATAATTAAAATAATTTTCTTTTGATGTTTTCAATATCAGCATGAGAAGCATAAGGCAAAAAAGGATCCAGAGAATGCACATAAGCACAAGATAGAAGAGGAGGTAGCAGCAGCAGTTGCAGTTGGAGCTGGAGGATTTGCCTTCCATGAGCATCATGAGAAGAAAGAGGCCAAGAAAAGAGGATGAGGAATTAACTTCATGGAAAGAAGCATCACCATCTCTTTTAAATTAATAAAAATTTGTGCTAATTATAATTATAATTATTATAAATTAATGTTTAAATTGATCAGTATTGCATCCCACTAGTGAGTACCTACCCTAAATAATTGGAGCAAACTATTGTGAACTACATGTCCTAAATTTTGCATAACTGATCATATAAGTTGTCTATTTCTCTTTGTACTAAATCTCATAATAATTGAATGTGTTAATGTATATAGCATTACCATTTTCTCTATTATTCAATTATTCATAAAATTGGCTGTTGTATTGAATTCTATGTATATACGTATGCATGTTTATGGAATAAATGCTAAAATTTCTGAAAAAAAAATTAGAAAAAAAGTTATATATTTTGCACAATAAAATCACATAAAATTATAACTATATATTTGACAATTCATATAATTAATTTGTGTGACAATTTCATATATTTTTTTTTCCTACTAAATAACATTTCTCGATTGTTATACATGATCATTTTGTATAATTTTATCATATTAATTTGTGTCACTAATTCTTCATATTCCTCTGTCCTCTCCATACATTAATAAAAAAAAAATTAAAAATAAAAGTGGATCTGCAACCTATATATATATATATATATATTATCAAACCTTAATATATATATTTTTATAATCTTTCATAATTATATATGTCGTTATCGTCCGATATAAACATAGCACTCGTGATTCATGAGAGATGGTTTGACGTTAATTTCAGTAGCCCAGTCTAATGGCAAAATTAGGTGGACAGATAAACCTGACCACTTTCTACCTTCTCATCATATGATATAATGCAAATCAACTCTAGTAAAAATGTAGCAAGTTGCACTATTTTGTCCGATTGTAGATGTACATTTTAAATTAGGCATCGGCACCATCTAATTTGTATATTTTAGATTTAGATAATATTTTAAGTTTGACTTCTGATATTTTATAGATTCAATAATGAATTAACATCAACTTCAGTTGATTCAAATAACAAAAAAAAAATTTAATTTTCTTAAAGTCTTAGTTCAAAGTTGTGTATGAAAATTTTGTAAAGTGAGTTCGAATTTTGTATATTAAAATGGGTAATTGGAAGTGTCGCGGGCTGCAACATCGCAACTCATGACAATTTCCATTTTTACCCCAAAAAATTCATCTGGCCTCCTGTAAATATGAGAGTCAGATGGTAATTTTATAAAAAAAAAAAAAAAAAAAAATTTGTCCTGTGTGAGTTGCTATGTTGCAACCCGCGACAAATAACCTCTCTCTATTAAAATTTTGTAATTTTTAGAGTTTATCCAACTCTATGTCAATTAGTTAGAACTTTTATAGCTATCCATATCAAGTGTTATCAAAAAAAATTATCCGAAAAAAAGATATTGATAATTAAAACATTCAAACATATATTATATATAGCTAGCTAGGTAAAGGTAACAAGTATTATAACTCTATTTTTCACTTTTATTTCATAGATTATGTGATGATTATTAAATCCCAAATCAGGGAACTACACGTTAATTCCATGATCAATAGCCCTATGGTTATTAGGCACTAAAGAAGGTGGTGGTGGTGGAGGTAAAAGAGTAGCAGAACCATCATTATCATCTGCTTTATCACAGTACCCTTCAAGTATATCACCCTCTTGAGAAGTAAATCCCAGAGCCTCAATCATAGTTGGCCAGCATTTCTTTGTAATGATTCGGTAGGCTTCACAGCAACTGTGTCCTAAACAGGTTTCACCATTGACAAAGAAAAGAATGATCTCTCCACTGCATGCTTCAAGCTGAATCAATGACTCCCAACAACTTGTTGAATCGTTGTCCAATTTCAGCCGTGCCAAAAGGGTGGTGGGGCTTGAGCTTAAGCTAGCTGGTAATGGTCTTCTTGCTTTGGCTGTTGACTCCATGCAGCTGAATGATAAAAGCACAATGAGAAAATTTGTGACATTGATGGTACGAGCCATTTTTTTAGATGCTAAAGAAATTGAGAAAAGGGTGTATGTATATATGTTTCAAGTGAAGTGTAATTTGGTGCAGGTTTGCAGGGTTTATATATGTGTGTAATGGGAATTGAATTAATGAAATGCACTTAATTTTTGTGTATTTGAAGGTTATGGGAAGCAAAGAGCTGCCAAAAAAATCATGAGTTGAAGAAAATGAAGAGACAATTGTATTGTTTTACGTGTGATAATGTTTAATAATTTGTAGGTTATAAATTGACACTCACTTGCCATGGATTTTATTAGGTAATGGCTTAGATTAATTTGTCTCATTTAATACTACTTTTTAATTAAATCAAAGGGAGATATGAATTAGAACATTGAATTTGAATAGCCTTCTCTTAAAAATATTTAAATTAACTTAGGTGGTGTTTAATAAAACTGAAAATTAAGTGTTGAATGCTGAATATAATAAATACTGAATTTTTTAAATACTCATGAATTAAATAAATCTGTTTGATAACTATAAGTGCTGAAAATCATAAAAGTGATTAATTTTACCTATTTAACCTTGTGATATTGACAAGTGAATAATAATTTTTAAATAATAATGACACAATAGTCAATCTAATAAAAAAATTTTAAAACCTAACAACTTAACGTGTTCATTATATATTTTAAGTCAAAAATTTTAACTTATTATTTTAAGTACTTTTCAACTTAATTAAATAATTTAAGTTGGGCCCATTTTGAGTTATCAAACCAACTTAAAATAATTAAATACTTAATATATTAATTTTTAGCATTAAGTGGTGTTATCAAATACCCCTTAGTCTCAACAAAAAATTCAGATCTTTTATTTAAAAATGATAATACATATTGCGAGCCGCGACATATAATTTTTTTTATATATATTTTACCTTTGTCTTTATAATTTCCTGGTGTTCCATAAATATAAGAAGGCAAAAAGATACTTTCACGATATCACATCGCAACTAGCTATTTGTTTAGTTAGGCCTAACATATATAGCCTAAATGTCTAATGAAATGATACAAATACCAATCCATCTCTTTTAATTTAAATCTTTTGTTTTCCTATTATTCTAGCTGAACTAGATTAATCAATTCCGGCCTAAATCCGAACTCCAAATCTCTACGTATAACATTTTGATATTTAATCCATGTTTCATAAAAATGATAAATCTAACCGTACATATTTATTCATTTTCTGAGCTTTAATCACTTAATACATTTTTATAAGAGATTGGATTTGGTATCAAAAGATACAAATTTATGACCATTTTATGACTTTGTTGGTCGGAGTTATATTTTTATTTATGACCATGTAGTTAACGTTGAGACTTTGGACAATGGAAGGACCGAAATTTTATCTCAGATTGAATTGAACATTCAATCATATACATATGATATGTGTGGACACATGCTCTGACCCGGCCCATGATGCAAAAGTCCAGTAATGAAAGCCCAAGAAGATTGGTCCAACAGTATAAGGTTAAAGGACCAGCCTTTTCTAAAGAAAGTCCAGCCCATAGCCTATCTCAATATAATCCTAAATTAATAAATTAATTGTGATAAATATTGATAATAAAAATAATTTAAAGAGAGTTAAATCAGAGTGAAATTATAACACCCTCCAGGTATTACATACACGTGTCCAGAATATTAAAATTGTACACATAAATAATAAAATTTTTCACAAAATGAAAGATCCTTTATAATTATATATCAAAATATTATTTATACATAGTATTAAGGTTTACAAAATTACAATAGCAAAACTTATGTCTTTACAAAGACTACATGCTCAATGTACATATGCTCTGATGAATGGATGGCAACATTGTCGTCAAGCACACGGTTGTCCCACCTTAGTCCTTTTCCACCTAAGCTTCAAGCTTTTACAAAAACAAGCTTTAAACAAACTAGCTACCACCTGAAAACCACAAATTGCAAAGGGATGAGCTTGCTACTCAGATAAGTAATTATTAAGCCAAGGTCACCAATAGTTCTTCTCTAGAACTATAAAGGAACAGTCGGAAAAATACATCAGAATTTTCAACACGGCCGTGTATCCTACCCGTGTTCCCCAATGAAACAGTACATATATTTATACACGCCCATGTATAATTAACTTTCTACCGATATACGCCCGTGTATAAATACACGGCCACGGGACACGCCCGTGTAAAGAGCAGCTAAAACACTTTACTATGCATATATAAACACGGTCACAAGACACGCCCGTGTCTAAGCCCGTGTTCTCTCACTTAATTATACACGGTTAGAGA
>CATIWO010013229.1:0-37688 GCA_949673435.1 Macaranga tanarius | reverse complement strand
CATCAACCAAAGCTTTTCGAGCGTGCTACCAACTAAGGAGTATGTAAGTGTTACAATATCTCTTAGTTGTTAGGTCTCCCTTTTGAAAGCATGATTTGGTTGCTATGTTGTTGGTATGTTGTTCAATATGCATGTTTAGCTATGTAAGAGTGCATGTGATATGATCTATGGGGCATGGAAGTGTATTGTGTTGATGCAAATGTTGCATGCAATGAAAAATTTTAAATTCCGCATTTTCATTGTTCCTCTACACACACTTTCCTTCAAGTTATGCGTCCCACTAGTTATCTAACAACTAGGATCCATAATAATCTATTAGGATCGTTGCCCAAGGATCTATATAGCATAAACTAATAGGAATTTGCAACACTAGCTATCTAACATCTAGCACCTCTAATTATCAGGATAGAAATTGCAATACGCTCGAAGCAAATTCAGATTTTAGCTCTCACAAGAACTCAAGAAAATTCAATTAAGAATTTAAATCAAATCAATTAACTATATTTTATAATGATGTTTGATACAAGTATTTATAGACTTATAATCCTAAACCTAAACTTATTCTAAAAGAAAATAACTCTTTAGGAACATAAATTCTAATTAGTAAAGAAAATATAAAGAAAATCCTAATTTGACAAAAATCGACCATCGAGACACGGGCGTGTCTAAAAGTACACGGGAGTGTACAAGCTTCGAGAATTTTAGCAAACTCGACAGACTCCAATATGGCTTGGCACAAGGTCTGGTCTTGATCATACATGGGCATATTTCGATGTCTCTTCAAAAAACCTGACAGCTACATAGCTTCCTACACGGGCGTGTCATCTGACCGTGTATCATGCAGATGACGCTTCGGAAATACGTACGGGCATGTCTTGGAACACGACCTTGGAACACATGTGTGTAGATACCTATGTCTGGCTCATGATAATTTATGAGCATTTAAACCAGCCATGCAAAAGCATACACGAGCGTGTATCGGCCTGATCACAACTAAATAAATTGACTAAATTAGTTTCTTCCAAATCATCTCCTTTTTGTCCCAAAGGTTCGAGACTACTTTACACAAGTTTCTTGGCGGCATCTTTCATCCTTTTAGCTTAGGATCTCATGATTGGTCCTCCATCATAATTCATAAGATTTGAATTTAGTTTTGTGCTCGCATGTCTATATGCATCACTCCCCCCTTCCTCAAAAAGATTCGCCCTCGAATGTTTACCTTCAAAATTAAAAGGAAGAAGGTCAGATACATTATAGGTTATAGAGAAATTATACTCACCTGAGAGATCTAATTTGTAGGCATTGTCATTGACTCTTGCCATAATTTAAAACGGTCCATCTCCTCTAAGATATAGTTTAGATTTCCTTTGAGTAGGAAACCTTTCTTTGCACAAATGCAACCAAACCCAATCTCCAGGCTCAAAAATCAACTATTTGCGTCCTTTATTCCTTTGATTCGTCACTTGTTGATTTTGCCTTTCAATATTTTGCCTTACCTTTTTATGTAAATTGCGCATAAAATCTATCTTTCGAACATCATCTAAATTAACTTGCTCACTCATGGGCAAAGGTGATAGATTCAATAGTATTAAAGTATTAAAACTATACAAAATTTCAAAAGGTGAATAATGTGTAGATGAAAGTACAGCTCTATTATATGCAAATTCTACATGAGGCAAAATTTCATCCCAATATTTCATATTCTTTTTAATTATAGCACGCATGAGTTGTTCTAATGTCTTATTCATAACTTCGGTTTGGCCATCGGATTGTGGATGATATACAGTACTAAACAACAATTTAGTTCCTAATTTCACTCATAAAGTCTTCCAAAAGTAGGACAAAAACTTAGTATCCCTATCACTCACAATAGTTTTAGGTATACCATACAAACACACTATATTTTTAAAGAACAAATCAGCAATATGCAATGCATCATCAGCTTTATGACATGAAATAAAATGTGTCATCTTAGAAAACCTATCCACAGCAACATATATGCTATCATTACCATGCCTAGTCCTAGGTAGTCCAAGTACAAAATCCATAGATATATCTACCCAAGGTGATTGTGAAACAGGCAATGGTGTATACAAACTATGCGAATGCACTTTAGACTTAGCTTGCAAACATGTAATGCAATTAGCACAATACTTAGATACATAAGATTTCATATTAGGCCAAAAGAAATGCTCATGTAAAACATCTAATGTCTTAGCTATGCCAAAGTGTTCCATCAAACCTCCCTCATGTGCCTCCTTAATCAACAAAAAATGTAATGAACATCTAGGCACATAAAGTTGCTTTAAACAAAACAAATACCCATCATAACTATAAAATTTGTCAAATGAAATTATTTCACATGTATTATATACATTGCTAAAATCAGGATCACGTGTATACAATTCCTTAATATGCTCAAAACTAAGTAATTTAGTATTAAAAGTGTTAACTAAAATGTACCTCCTTGATAATGCATCAGCCACAATATTTTCCTTACCTTGTTTGTATTTGATAACATAAGGGAAAGATTCAAAAAACTCACTCCACTTAGCATGTCTCTTATTGAGCTTATTTTGTCCCTTTAAATGATTCAATTCTCATAGTCGATATGGATAACAAACTCCTTAGACAATAGGTAATGTTGCCACATTTCCAATACCCTTACCAAGGCATACATCTTCTTGTCATATACTGGATAATTAAGGGTTGCGCCACTTAATTTCTCACTAAAATATGCAATTACTTTACCCTCTTGCATTAGAATAGCTCCAATTCCTATGCCAGAAGCATCACATTCAATCTCAAATATTTTATCAAAGTTAGGCAAAACAAAAATAGGTGCAGAAATTAATTTAGATTTCAGCATATTAAAAGCATCCTCTTGTTCCTTTTCCTATCTAAATCTAACATTCTTTCTAATTAATTCAGTTAAAGGGGCAGCTATGCTAGAAAAATCACGCACAAAACATTTATAAAAACTAGCTTAGCCATGGAAACTACGAATATCCCTGACATTCCTAGGTGTAGGCCAAGTTTTAATAGCCTTAACCTTCTAATAATCAACCTCTATACCATGCTCACTAACAACATATCCTAAAAATATAACTTTGGGCACATAAAATGAACATTAGCAAGCTTACCATACAACTTTTATGATTGTAAAACACTAAAAACAGATTTAACATGAATTGTTCTCTAGTGATTTACTATACACAAGTATATCATTAAAATAGATAACAACAAACTTACCTATAAAATCCCTCAAAATATGGTTCATTAGGCATATAAATGTACTAGGAGCATTAGTTAAATCAAATGGCATGACTAACTACTCATATAACCCATATTTTGTTTTAAAGGTAGTTTTCCATTCATCACCTATTTTCATTCTAATTTAATGATACCTAGCCACTAAATCAAATTTAAAAAATATTCATGCACTATGTAATTCATCTAACATGTCATCTAAATGAGGTATAAGATGGTGATACTTTACAGTGATTTTATTAATAGCGTGACAGTCAACACACATACACCATGTTCCATCCTTTTTAGGTACAAGTAGCATGGGTATAATACATAGGCTTATACTTTCTCTAATTAACCCTTTAGACAATAACTCATCCACTTGTCTTTGTAGTTCCTTTGTATCTTCGGGATTACTCCTATAGTCTAGCCTATTCAGAATTTGTGTTTCAAAAATAAAATCAATTTGATATTCTATCCCTCTCAATGGTGGCAAACCATCAGGTATAGAATCGGGAAATAAATCTTTAAATTCCTACAACAACACTTGAAAAGAACTAGGTAGAGAAGAGAGAATTAGGTTAGTATTAAAAGCTAAACATGCACCTTTGAATGCCAATAGTATCATAGGTTACTTGCTTAGATAAGCCTTTCTAATCTCACCCTCTCTTTCAAAGAAATTACTTTTTACCTCTTTTTTAACCACTCTTTGCATATTATTCTCTCCTTTTGCATGCACAATCTCACTATTTTTACTCTCTCTGCACATCCCCTCTATTTTCTTTCCTTTTTCCTCTCTTTCCTCATGCCTCTCTTGGCTTTTCTTACAACTTTCTTTCCTAGTTTAGTTCTAGTTCTAGTGTTTGCTTTTGTTCTTGTTTTTAGTTCTTGTTTTTGCTTTTGCTTATATTAGAATAGGATTTGGTTTTAAAGATTGAAGGACAAGCTTTCTCTACACCTTGGTGAAGGGAGTTTTCTTGTTAACTTTTCTTATTATTCATCATGATTGGAATTATTTTCTTCATTTCTTCATCTTTTTCTTTTCTTTTTAATATGAGTGGCTAGATTCCTTTTTAGAGTTTTTATTCTAAATTGACCATGTGCTTATTGCGATTAATGTTAGGTTGTTAGTTTTAATTCATTGGTTATTGTTGTGCTTAATGTCATTTTGGGCCTGGCTAACCTAAGATTGAATTGACACTATAGAGCTTGATCGAGAGATATGTTCTATAGAAAATGGCAATAACCTATTAATTGCTTAATTAGTTGAGAGACGGTTAAGTGAATTAATATTGATTAAAAGATTGAAATTTAAAATTGGATTTAAAAGACATTAGGTTGGTGAGAGCCAGTAAACTTAGTGTTAATTAATCTCCAATTATTCATAGGTTTATCTAAGAGGAAAATCTATAATTCCTAAGATCCCTTCAAAATGAATTAGGATTAAGTAAACCTAGTTAGTTAATCAATCTTTTGAAATAGTCAATTTAAGAATAAGAACCCTAACTTTTAAACTTTGATTGAATTTGAGTTTTTTTCTTGATTTAGTGTTAGTTTTTATAGAATCCAAACTCTATTTCGTTGTCTAAACAAACAAACATAGTGATTATTTTAGTATTCAATTTTTCAATCTCTATGGGATGATATTTTATTACTACTGGTTGCGATTCTGTATGCTTGCAAATTTACACTCATCAATGGCTTGACACACAGTCTGGTCTTGATCATATACAGGCATATTTCGATGTCTCTTTAAAAAACCCGACAGCTACACGGCTTCCTACATGGGCGTGTCGTCTGACTGTGTATCATGTAGATGATGCTTCGGAAATAAGCACGGGCGTATCTTGGAACACGATCTTAGAACACAGGCGTGTAGATACCCGTGTCTGGCTCAGGACAATTTATGAGCGTTTAACACGGCCGTGCAAAAGCATACACAGGCGTATATCGGCTTGATCACAACTAAGTAAATTGACTAACTTAGTTTCTTCCAAATCATCTCCTTTTTGTCCCAAAGGCTCGAGACTCCTTTGTATAAGTTCCTTGGCAACATCTTTCATCCTTTTAGCTTGGGATCTCGTGATTGGTCCTCCATTATAATTCAAAGGATTTGAATTTAGTTTTGTGCTCGCATGTCCATATGCATCACTTAGGAGTGTTACTACCATTTTTGAGTGTACATATGGGTGACACATCCTAGGGTAGTTGAACTACCTTCTTTTAGGATTGATAGGGCTTTTCTAATCTTTTGATGTATCATTTTATGTATATTTGATAGCCCATTTCCCCTAGTTTTCCCCTCACTGCTGATCACTAATTATGTACATTATTCTGTTTATATATATATATATATATATATATATGTACATTACGTTTCTAATATTAGTGTCCCTTGATGAGCTTATATTTCTTGCCATCTACAGTATGCAATTTTTGGTGGATGTTATGAATGTCTTGATATTGTCATTGTGAAATAAGCATAGTTGTCAGATAAGCCAATGACCATAGCAGAGCAGTTGAGACATAATCCTGTTTGGTACTTTCCTAGAAGTGGTACATTTCCACGTTGTTACTCCGGGCTGGACAGATTGAGTTATATGCCTGTCCGACGTGGGTGCCGGTGGGGAGGGGTGTCACACAAAAAATATTTATTTAAAGTAAAATAAACTTGATTATATAAATATAATAAGTGACATAAAATAATTAATTATAATTAAATTATTTTATTATATGTATTATAAATTAGAATAATTTTCATAAATAATAATAAAAATATACTTTGACAATATTTATTTTTTATTATATATCATCGTCAAAATAATAATTTTTATTCAGTGTGTATATTTTTAAATTTTGTTAAAAAGAATCAATAAGATGACGAACACATTGGACGAACTTGAACATCAATGAAGGGATCTGGCTATAGGGTTGTAAATGAGTCGACATTTTTGTGAATTGCTAAAAATTCAGCTCAATATATAAATTTATTCGAGTTGTCTATTAAAATTCATTTAATAAATAAGTTGAACTTAAACTAGTAAAGATCAGCTCATAAAATTCATGAATAAATTCGAATAAAAATTTTACGACCTGACTCATAATTTTAAGATATTAGTAATTTAATTTTACATATATTATAAATTAATTTTTATTGTAAAAAATATTCAAAAATATATTATTAGAATAAAATTATAATTTGTATTAAATATATTATAATTTATTTTAAAAAATAATTTATTTTAATTTTTTTAATGTATAATTTTAATATATTATTTATATTTTAAAATTTTTGATCTCATTTAAACTTATAAAGAGCTCACAAACAGTTCGGAAAACCAAATGATATATCAAACTCGACTTGATTTTGGCTCAATGATAAACAAATCAAATACGAATTAGTTAAAATTAGACTCCACTTGAGTGTTTACACTAGGACTGTAAACAAAACCGAGTTGCTCGTGAGCTATTTAGAACTCGACTCAATAAAAACTCGTATATTAAAACTCATTTAATAAACGAATCGAGTTCAAACTATGGAAAACTCAACTTATAAAGCTTGCGAACAAATTTGAATAAAGAGCTCGCCAGCTAACTCGTAATTTTAATATATTAATAATTTAATTTTAAATATATAATATATAAATTTTTATTCATCATAAATGTAAAACAATATTTAAAAAATATATTGTTATAATAAAATCATAATTTTATAATAATTTATTCAATAAATAATTTTAATTTATAGTTTATATTTTTTAAAAAATTCTTTTAGTTCATTTAATCTCTTTTAATTTTATAAACAGCTCGCAATAATAAAACTTGACTTGATTTCAGTTCAATTATAAACCAAACAAATTCAAGTTAGCTAAAGTTTGGCTCTGCATGTCCGGTTGACACCCCTAATTATACCCACAAGGCTGGGCGCGCGAAAGGAGTTCTATAAAATGCGCAGTTAGTGCTAACTTACGCCCGAGTCCCTCTCCTTCTTCTTAACATACGCACACGCATCCTCTCCCGCCTCTCGCTCTCTCTGGAAGCGCCATTAACGAGTCTCGGTTCATAAATAAATGAATCAGCAATCATTTCGATTGTTACCTTTCAAAAGTCTCATTAATGTCTCCTCCACCTTCACCTTCAGCTTCAACTTCTGGTACTGTTTCTTTCTTCTATCTAATTGCTACACTTTTTTTTTCTTTTATATAATTTCACAATTGAATGAATCTTATAGTTATGTAGCAGCAGCAGCAGCATAATAAGATCAAGGCAACAACAGTTAAAGATTGAATCATCAGTGCTTTCTTCTCCAAGGTTGTCCTTATTTATGAGTTCTAAACGACACCGTTCTTCCTCTTCTTCATCATCGTCCATTGGTCACAACAATGGTGATGATAATACTACTAATAACAAGAAGAAGAAAGTTAAAGCTTTAATTAAAGCAGAAGTCTCTGATTCTAAAAGCACTGTTTCCAAGGTTAGTCTTTTAAAAACCAATTATGTAAATGGAAGTTAATTTGGTAATATGATTAATAAATATTGATTTTTTTAAAAAAAATTAAATATGATGTGTTTTACAGAGTAAGAGAAAGGTGAAACGGTCTCCTGTTCAATTTGATGCTGAGATTGTCACAACAAAAGAGAAGGTTTCAGGTGTTGTAATATTCTATTTGCTGTTGCTGCTATTGGGTGTTGTGAATTATTCATTAATGTTACAATAAGCAAACTGAAATAGTTTTTTATTTTTTTGGTTGAAATGTGTTGCTAGTTTCGGTGCCTCTTGCTGAACCTTGGACAATTCTGGCTCACAAGAAGCCACAGGATAGTTGGATTCCTTACAATCCCACAACCATGAGACCTCCACCTCTTGCTCAGGATACCAAGTTTGTGAAGCTAATGTCTTGGAATGTAAATGGGTTAAGAGCATTGTTAAAGTTTAAGGGATTTTCAGCTTTTGAACTTGCTCAAAGAGAAAATTTTGATGTGTTGTGTTTCCAGGAGACCAAACTGCAGGCAAGCATGTTTTTACTTTTATTTGTTTCCATCAGTTTTCCCCCCTTTTGATGGGTACCAGCCACATCTAACTACTCAGGTTATATTCATAAATTAACAGTTTCATAATTACCTTTGCTAAATTTTGAACAGGAGAAAGATGTTGTGTCTTTGAAACAGTGTCTGATAGATGGGTACGAGAATACCTTCTGGACATGTAGCCATTCGAAACTTGGTTATTCAGGCACTGCAATTGTCTCTCGGGTAGCTCATTTTTGTTCGGAATAAAACCTTTTCATTTTCTTTTTGTCTGCTGCAATTGGAATCCCACTGTGCATAGGACCTTAAGTATAGTGGCATTTCATCAGTGGAAATTTGTAACTGATTTATTCTCCATTATCCACCATATGTTGAATTCCTTTTGGCTGACAATTCAACTTAAACTCCCCCTTATCCTATATGCTAGCGAGGAGGCTATTTCATGCAGGAACCTCACATGTAATTGGGAATCTATTTGACACCCAACGTTGTTTTTTTTTATTATTATTATTTTTAATGCAGTGGTTTAGCTTGTCAATAGCTCATTAATGCTGACACTTCTGTGACAGGTAAAGCCACTTTCTGTCAGCTATGGTCTGGGAATAGCAGATCATGATAGTGAGGGAAGGCTTATAACAGTAGAATTTGATTCATTCTATTTAATAAATGCATATGTTCCTAACTCTGGTGATGGATTGAAACGACTGGTATTGACCATAGCCATTGCAACTTCAACTGATTATTTTATTTTATGTTTTTCATCATAATTCCTAACTTCCAAGGAATCTGTTTTTAAATTTAGTCATACAGGGTTACAGAGTGGGATATTTCTCTTAGCAATTACATGAAAGTAAGTATGACATTATTAAGAAAGTTACTTAGGCATTTGCATTACAATGATTAGATATTTTTCATTCCATCAATTCTGCTTTATATATCATTATCAAAGAGTTCTTTCAGTGAATCTCTCTCTCTCTTTTTCTTTTTCTTTGCTTTCTGTTGCAATAAATTTTTTAACTTTCGTGATGTATTACATGATGTGACAGTAGGATCTTTGGAATGAAGTCTTTTGGGAAAGTGAGGATGAATGTTTGATTTGAAACTGAGGAGGTGGTTTAGCAGTCTTTATATTAACCAATTTCATTGTGACATTTGTAATTACATTTGATCTTAAAGCCATAATGATTTTATTTTATGCTAGCTCCAAAATGCTCCTAGAGTTTTTTGATTTTGCAAAGTCATATATTTCTGTAATGTATATCTTGGTTATTATATTTTTGTCTTTGGGATAAGTTGATATTTGTCTGTGGTGGCATGATACTTTGGGTAACTCCACAATACAAGTGATTCATTGCTAAAAGTTCATTTGCATGCATTATGCAGGAGCTGGAGAAGTCAAAGCCAGTCATTTTGACTGGTGATCTGAATTGCGCTCATCAAGAGATAGATATTTTCAACCCTGCTGTAAGTGATTTAAAATGACAATACCTTGTATGGAGCTTTTAATGTTCTTACATAGGTCATTTTTCTCACATGCATGCTGTCACAATTGCAATTCAGAAAGACAACTTTTTCTAGTTAATTCTACATTTGCTTAGCTTTATGGAGAAACTTTGAAATAAATAAATTCATTGCTTTAATTTTTGTTGGCTAACTGTTGTTGGCTTTGATCTACTTTTCATGCTGTGAGATGGGATGGTATAATACTTTTCATTACAAAGCAATCAAACAATGTGAATATAAGAATAATTTCTTTTAATAACTTTATATAGCTTGACATTTAAAATTTTTCTTTCCTATATTATTTTCTGGGTTATTGCAATAAACGTACATCTCAAATGAATATATCAATGCATAAATTAATGTTTTTGTTTACTTTTTTGCATGTGAACATTTTACTAGAATGTTTATGTTAAAATATTTTTTCTTCTTTCTCGTGCTTTTGTGACAGAAGAACTACAAATTAGGCAACCATGACAAACTTTTAGCTCCACCATCTTTGCTTTTTTTCTACCCTCCTTCCTTTTTTTTTCCTTTTTTTTTTCCCTGACCTTATCTTGCTAGAGATTATGCATTCAAGTTAGTGTTGGAATAGGAGAAGATGGAGTTCTTCCATTATCACGATTCATATCAATGATGAGCATTTGAACATATAAACTACAATGTGCTAAGATTTAGAAGATATTCTATTTGTGGATGCATCTAGATTGCGAATCTTGTATTTTGTAAGTGTATGCTCCTATCGTGGTTAAGGATGTCTTTGATTTCCACCTTGTAATGGACACATTTGCTTAACTATGATAACTGTCAATGTAATATTTTGAAAAAAAATTCCAAATTTAGGAATTTACTGCATGATTTTTGAAAAATTTATAAATTGAGGAAGTTATTGCATTTTTTTTTTCCGGTTCTTTATGTGCATGTTGGCAATTGTATACTAGGGGAATAGAAGAAGTGCTGGGTTTACAGATGAAGAAAGGCAATCATTCGAGACTAACTTCTTGTCCAAGGGATTTGTGGATACTTTTCGAAAACAACATCCCAATGTTGTTGGCTATACTTATTGGGGATATCGGCATGGTGGGCGGAAAACTAACAAAGGTATCCAACTAACAGTTCAAGCAAAATCTTTTGATGTTTATTTGGATGTTTCAAACATTTGATGTTATGATTCACTGTTGGCTTCTATCATTGATGTATATGTAGATTGTAGACACCATCCTATAACATAAATGAAATTTGACATAGAATGAGAGTGATGATACTGCTTGTGAAAATATTGTTAGGGAAGGTTCAATGATTATCAGATTTGCAAAACTTTTAAACCATTTGACATAAACGTGGTTTCATTTTGCAAAATAAGATGTCCATCGGAGATTAATGCTTGGCTTATCCTTCATGTTTGGATATTATTGCTTGGCTAGTTTACTTTTGGTCATGTAGCAATTACAGCCTTGTGTCTTCAAATATTTTAAGGAATAGGTATATGAATCTATTATTGAGTTGCATGCATAACAGTTAGCAATTATACAAGTATCTCAGAAGTTTAATGATTCATGTCATTCCATCTAATTCATGACTTTGTATTATTATTAGAAGTGTTTATACCTCTTTATCTGTGATTTACTTTGTAATCTTTTTTATCTGTACTGGAATTTGGAACAGGGTGGCGGCTCGACTATTTCCTCGTCTCAGAATCTATGGCTGACCAAGTTCATGACTCGTACATTATACCTGATGTCTTGGGCAGCGATCATTGTCCTATTGGCCTAGTACTGAAGGTCTAGCTTTTGCAATTAGAGCCAGAGTATGATTAATATAGGACACAAGGATCAAATTTACTAGATGATCAGCAATGAGAAAACAGTTTCATGCTAGGAGTAACATTGAAACCCATTTTGCTAGTTGCTTGTGCTCTCTTGGCAGTATTATTATAATTTATATGTTTCTGGCATGCTTTTGTTTATGCCAAAGAAACCAAAATGTTATTTTTGGAGCTAATTTAGGAAATTTAACTTGTGGAGGATAAATAGATTTTATTTTCTTTTTGGGTGAAAAGGATTTACCTCTTGCATTGCATTACCATAAGGAAAAATTGTAATAGGCTCTATCTGTTCTATTACGGCCGGCTTGGATACGTCGGAGGAAGAGCATACTGGCTCAAGCTGGGTCCAATAACAATTTTTTTTAGGTCACCTAACATATCACAGTTGGCACTTCAGTGCTGCTACAAATGATTGAAATAGTTTAAAAAAAAAGAAAAAAAGAAAAAACGACTGTAACTCAAGGTTCCCTTCATGTTTCTTGTTATTGGTATATATATGATTTTTATTAAAAAAAAATATTTCTTCTCTTTTATTTTTTTTGTAAAACTCAGAAGGGAGAGTTTCATTATTATGAGATTATTTACATTCACCATCTCTAAAGTTTGGCCCTTTTTCTATAATTGTCGTAAAAATTTAATTATGGCCCTTTTCCTGTTATTGTCGTAAAAATTCAATTCAATACATTAAAATCCCTAACTATTAAACCAACATCCGTTAGTTCAAGTGGTAAGAAGTTTAGATTCTTTTAAGTAAAATTTCGAGTTCGAGTCTTATTTATGAAGATGCCTTCTTGTGGGTCCATCCAGCCTGCATTAGTAGGAGCTCTTATAACTATCAGATACCGAAAGCATCAGATACAAAAAAATTCCTGACTATTAATTATAGTCACAATAAACTCCCGCTGGTTAGATTATGGTGAAATCATTATCGAAATGGTGAAATCATTATCGAAATGTTGACGTGGCCCAATAGTTGGATATTAACGTGGCAAAAATAATTTTTTGAAATAAAAAATAGCCACATTGCAACATGCAATTGCCCATGTGTCCACTAATTTTCTCTCAAAAAAAGTTTCTTCGAAGTCTGAAATTGATCCACCACAGATTCTCATCAAACAAATAAATATTAAAAAGATTAAAATTTAAAAAAATAGATGGAATCTTAACCTGATTCAACTTCTCTTTCTTCTTGAATTCGAGTCTATTTGGTTTAATTGTTTATATCAACCGATAGTTAATAACTAATAAATGTGAACCATTTAATGAAAATTTATTAGTTGTTACTTTTATTATGTCAAATAACCGTTAAGAGTATAAATTAATTTTAAATATAGTTTAATATATTTCTTATAATATTTTTTTAATTATGTAAATTATTGAAGAAATTATATAGTAATAAATAATAATTTATCATCTTTAATTTATTTATTATTGAAATTATTAACAAAAACTATTTGCAAATTAATTTTAAAATATAAATCTCATTATAAGTTTTAAAAAATATTATAGATATAAATATTATAATTATTTAATTGCTAATTATGAGTATAAAAATAGTAAATAACATAAGCTTAACTTAATACTTTTTAGAACTTTGTATTCCATAAAGTTTAACTCTACTTGAAAAGGTATATATATATATATATATTTGGAAGTTTTGGATTTCCGAGAGTCTTTCTTAAAAGATTTCTTATAATAAGACTCTTCTTGAGGTTTGGATTTGGAGTATTTCCTAAACTTTTTGAATTTCCTGAAGGAGGAAGACTTCTTAGAGGACGACTCTTTTTTGCAGTTTTCTCTACAGGTTTGGTTCTGAGTAGACAAAGTTGGACCAAACTGTTTACAAAAGGTTTCTACCTCTTGTTTGGTCTGCTTCAACTCCCTTTTGAGATGTTTTTGGAGTTTCAAATCTTGACAGATTTTCAGATCTTCTTTTTGGGTCAGACTGATCATTTCACCATAGGTGAGTTAATCATAAGGAATGAAGGGCATTATTCAAAGGCTTGTAATTAATCACTAGTCTAGGGGTTCCCCTTTCTATTTCTGAAGCTTTATTAATATAGACATCATAGCCTTGTAATGCACTTTAAAAATTAATAATTTCCAAAATTTGGTTGAAAAAGATATTTGTTCTAATTTACCTAATACTTTTTAGAATAGGAAACATGTGGCACCCTCAAGATACCACATACACGTGTCCCCATTATAAAAACCACACAATTATAAGAAAATTTTTCTCAAAAGATAAGTTATATATATAAAAGTATAAGTTTGTACAATATACATAAACTTTACATATGTATCTGAAAACAACATAATCTTATTACAAAATTCCAAATGCCAAAATGGTAAATGCTCATGAGGATGAAGATGTTGACACTAAGCTTACCTTTGACCCACCTAAGCTCGCGATGAAAACACGCGTCAAGCTTTCTATCAAATACGCACTTCAAGCTAGTCTATCTATCTGAATCCTGAAAAATACAATTGCAAAGGAATGAGCTTGCAACTCAATAAGCAATTATTAATATAATCATATATATAATACTCCTTAAGAACTAATTAAGGAATACATATAAATAGCATTTCTACACATCAAACTATAAGAATTCAGTATAAAAGATGCGCACGGCCGTGCAGGAATTGCACACAGCCATACTCGAGTTTGTAAAATCAGCACTCTAAACTCGCACGGCTGGCATATGAGCACATCGCCAGGTTATAGATGATTAAGATAGACTCTCTATAGTAACAAACTCAGCTCATGAGCAACTTATGCTAGCCAGACTGTACTCCTCTCTCCTTGGTTTCCAATCACTGCCTGCCTTTTATGCTCATGAACTCTGTGAGTTACCACAGAGGGATATGCTCATATACATGATCTCAATGAAGTTAGTTAAACAGGATCATTTTCTGATCATAAGATTTTTGATGTGCAGGATCCTCTTATGAGGCAAGAACAGAGCATACTCTCTGATGACTTATAGAAGAGACATAACTATTATAATATCTGCAGAGGAGAATCTCTTAGGGAAGAAGAGAGAAATTTAAAAACTCATATTTTATTTATAAGAGGCAGTCTACTAAGGGTTGTCTGCCTTTTTCAACTGAAGAAGCCTCCTTTATATAGAGGAGGATGAAGATACAGACAAGAAAGAGCCTTTCAATCATTAATGAGATTGAAGACTTTTCCTACACTAATAAGACTTTTGTTACCTAACTTGGACTTTTATGTCCATGATAAGGACTTATACTAGGCTTGTTGACTTATAAGTCTTTTATAAATACTTTTACATTAACAATACAAACGTAAAGACAAATTATAATATTATAACTATAATCTTGACTTTAGTAACCAAGAGTTTTTTTCAAGAGTCTGCATCACTTTATGATAGGTTCATGATACAATGACATGTTATTTTCATCATTGTTGTCATTACTATCATCATCTATTTAAGAATATCCTAGTGAATATCCTATAAGAGGTTGTCCATGTGAGTCCTGCCAGACTTTATAATCCATCATAGATGGGCTAGGACTGTCCATTGGTCTTGGACTGGATGAACTGGGCTTTTTTTTGGCCGAGTACTTTGAGAACTTGATCCTGGGCCTTGGGTTGATAACCAGTAATTCTGATCTACAAGCAGGCCTGCTGTATAAGCTTTTGGATAAGTTTTCTATGGAGTATCTTCATGAGCTTTGGGCCAGATTTTAATAGGAATCTTCCTATTAACTTCAAAGAGTCTTTTCTGTAATGGTCTCCAAAGTAATAGATTTTCTATGTTGGTGAGCAATTGATCAATTATGGAGAAATTATAGGTCTGAAGTGTCTAGAAGCTAGGAACTGTTTTAAATTTATTTCTTATCTGCCAAAATAGTATGTGGAATAGAATGACTGAATGACATTGATGAGGCTGAGTCAGATTCTGAGTAACCGCTTCTCTAGTAAGGAAAGCACTCCATTCCGTAATAGATTAGAACCATTTAAGAAATGTAACCAGATGTGGGTTGGACATAAGTCCTATATCAAGCTTTCTCAGATACTGAGCTAGAAGGAGTGGCTGTAAATTAAAAGCTACCCAGTAGAGATGACACATATACTAGAAAAATACAAGAAGCTCCTGTGGCCATTGGAAAGTTTTGTCAGGGCTTTGGTTAAGAAAACTGAATATGGTTGTAAAAGGATAGTCCGGATGGATAGTAAGGGTTTGGAGATAATCAGGACTATAGAGTCTGATTAACTTGGACTGGTAGGTAAAGATTTGAGTTGAGGCTATCTTTATAAGCTGAGTTACTGAACAGGTTAAAGGTATGTCTGGTGGAACTCCTTTAAGAAGGAAGGGAGTTACAGATGGCTCAGGTTGTTAATTTAAACTGGTGGGTTCAAATATGTATATCATAGGAAGGATTTTTAGGTTGAAAGGGTTTTCCATAGCATAAGAGATAGTTGGTCTGCTAAGCAAATCTAGTATCAGATTATTATCACCTTTAATATGTTCTCCTTCAAAGTCATACTTGCTGAACCATTCTTTCCATCGAAGGAGTTGTGGATGTGGCAGAGTCTTGCCTTTGAATTACAGCATCTTAGGAAATGAAGAGCAATCCATGTCTACCTTTAAATAATAGCCAATTAGATGAAATTCAAACTTCTTGATGGTATACTTTACTGCTAGGATCTCCTTGAATGTGGAGTGATAGTGACATTCTGAGTCAGAGAATTTTCCACTGGCATAAGCACAGACCTTTTCTTCTGTTCATCTTCTTCTAGGAGAATGGCTCCCTAAAATTTATCACTAGCATATGTTTGTAAGAATCTGTTGCCTGTAAAAGGAATCTGCAAGGGTGGCAGATTCTGGGTGTTCTTCTGCAGCTGCTTTACTACTGCTGTTTGATGTTCACTCTAGTTAGTGGATTCTTTTTCAACATGGCTCTCAAAGGTACAGTCTTTTTTGCCAGGTGCGGGATGAAATCTCATAGGTAATTAACAATCCCAAGAAATTATCTGATCTACTTGAGAGAAAGATCTCTGTCTAGAAATTTATGAAGCTCTAAGAAAAATATGGTCCAGGCTGATACTGACCTGCCTTGAAGTGCATCCCTAAGAATTTAATCTCTGGCTTGCCAACATGCATCTTGGATAGAGAAAGCATTACTCCATATTACTTTGTTAATTCTGTAAACTGTTGGAGAAGCTTTAAGTGGCTTGTTTCATCTGGAGAAAACAATAACATGTCATCAATGTAAATGAGATCACTATGTAGAATAGGCTTATAAATTTTGATCATTACTTTTTAAAACAAGGATGGTGCCACTTTTAATCCGAAAGGCATCAATGTCCACTGGAAATGCTGATTAGGAATGCAAAATGCTGTTGTGTATCTTTTTTCTACTTTAATCCCAAGTTGCCAGAAGCCTGCTTTCAAATCAAACTGTGAGAAGATCTTTGCTTTTGACAAGAAAGGAAACAATGAGGAAATCTTTGGTAAAGGGAACTTGTCGTCTCTCAAGAAGAAATTCAAGGGTTAATAATCAATCACCAATCTCTTCTTTCCCCTTAGCTATTCAGATTGCTTATTGACATAGAAGGCTTGGCAAGCCTATTTAGACTTTGTTAGTTCAATCAAAGCTTGATTTTTCAACAATTGACATTCCTTTTCTGCAAGCTTTAAATCTACAGAAGTCATTCCAGGATGAGTGGTTTTGGTGGGATTGACATCTTCATTCTGTTTAAAAGGTAAAGAAATGAAGAACTCGGGATTTTTCCGTTGTGGTGAGGAATAATTTTCCAACAATTGAGTATGTGAATCTGCACTACAAACCTACAATAAAAATTCATGAGTTGGTTAAAAGGATATGGTTTTAGGTTCAAGGTGAAAGAGAGATGGGATGGTGGTGTATGGTTAGAAGTATTTTTTAAACTTAATTCCATTAAAAAGAATCTAAAGTTTCTTAATCTTTTAACAGATATCAAATCCAAGGACAATATCTTTTCCAGGTAAAGGTGATCCAAGAACTTTAGTCCACATATAACATCTAGGGAAAAATTGGATTTTGATGGGGTGTTTGGTGATTTGTTTGGTTTTCAGAAATCCTCCATTGGCATCTTTGAAGTATTCATCATGCTTTTGCTAACAATAAGATAGAAGAACATCTGGGTTCAAAATGGTGGTTCTTGCTTCAGTATCAATTAGAGCAATGGCTTTTATAGGTTTGGAAAAGGTTGTTGGGTAAATTTGCAGAGGGATTAAAGGATAAAAAGAACATGTTGTTCTTCTTGAACCAGAGAAACAATGTTATCAAGGGAAAATTGTAAAGGCCTATTATCATCAGACTCTGAATGATCAGAAGTCTTTACATTGCATACAGTAAAAATACTCTCTAGTAAAGATTTATCTTCCTCAAAAAAGAGGGATTCAATGTCTGCATCTTTAAAATCCACAGAAGTGATTTGTTGGATTTGTTGAATCATCTTTGCTGCTTTTTTTGGTCTGGAAGGATATGTTTTTGAAAAGTGTCCTTTCTGGTCACATATATAACATCTATTTATGGTGCCTTTTCCTCGAAACTTTCTTCTGTGAAAATACCTCCATTGTTTCAACTTTCTCTTCCTTTCAGTTTAAAGAAATGTTTCTTCTTTTTGCTAGGACCGACATATGATGAGGAATCTTTACATTTGATCTATAATTCTGGTATGTTATAAGCTAGCTTAATCAGAGGATTTTTCCTTCCTTATACGTACATCTTAACGATTTTCTTCTGTTCATAGAGATAAAAATGTGCTTGAATCATAACCTGATATAGATGCCCTAATGGAACATCTCCAATCTTCTGATTCTGTTATTGAAGAATAGAGAACATTTGTGAGGATAGAATTTTTGGAATTAAAGCTATAAATGCTTACTTTAGGTCAGGATTTACTGTTCCACCCAGCTGGTAGAACTTGGTGGACATGTTCTTGAAATACTGATCTAAATCCTTCTTCTTTAAGGAACAATACTTTATTTGATAGAACTCTTTTCTGTCAATTTCTAGATCCTCCTCCCATTTTTTAAGGAACTCAAAATGTAAGAGCACTAGCAGTTCATCAACTGATTTAGCTTCAATTAACTGGGCTTTAGCATAGACATTTAGGCTGTTAAACTAGTTGGACATTTTACCAATCAGTTTAGCCAGAAACATCTGGATAACATCTTTGAGGATTGCTCCAGGTTGTAACATCCGACTATTGATCCAAGCTCTGAATTCTAAGAATCGATCTTTGTAAGGACCTGATGAGCTGAATTTTGGCTGAGAAGCTGATTGTGCTGAAGTCGACTACATTGTCTCTGTCTCATCCATTGGTTCTACATGAGGCTGAGAAGTAGTTCTGGACTCTTGAGTGTCAGCCATCAACTATGGAGGAATATCCTCTTCGTCTAATTCAAAAGATTCTTCTGATGAATCTTCAGATGAAGGACTTTCTAAGGCTGAATCAATTACAAAGTTAGGCATGATATTCTGAGCACAATCTCGCAAGAAGAAAGATATTGGATTGACCATCATGATACCTGAAGGTTTTTCTGGTGGCTGTTCTGCCTCAATTGATTATGTTGAGGATGAAGATAATTGCATATGATCCTTTGAAGGTTCTATCTTTTTAAAAGGTTCAAGGTCAGAGAAATGTGTGGTTTTGCCTTTTTTACTTGTCTGGTCAGGCAATGGATAGGTAGGTTCTAGTCTTCGGAATCCAGGTGGTATATTTAAAGGTGTATATGGTGATGGAAATGGAGATAGATTATAGCTTGGTGGAGAAGGGAAAAGGTTATAGTAGGCTGCAAATGGATCTAAAAAATTAGGACTTTAATAAGGCTGTTGAGACCTTCTTTTTTTAAAATCTCGTTCGATTTGCTTAATCTGAGCTTTTAGATCCAGTATCTCATTCTTCTTCATTTGAATGAGATGTATATCACTCCTACTTCTGACCAACAGCATCAGCTCCTGATGCTTCCTTTCTACTTCTCTAGATAAGTCAGCTTGAATCCGCTTCATTTCTAACTCAAAACCAGTTAGGCGAATCTCAGTGCTTTTCACCTGATGTGCAATTTCATCTAATCTAGCCTCCATTTTTTTCAGAACTTTATTCTGTGTATAAGCATTCTTAGTTTGCCAATTCAATACTGCTTCAGCAGGAGTAACTCTCACGGGTCTTCCTTTAGCATCAATTGTAGTTGGATTCTGAACAAAAGGCTGAGAGGTGCAGTTAATATTAATTTCTAGAACGAGAGGTGGAAACTCTCTATCATATGTCACATGTTGATACATGAATATTTCAGGCAAATAGGTTATCAGGCTTGACCTTTCAGGAATGGTTTTCTGAGTGGGGTGAGCTGCTTCTTCTTTTCTTATCCATTTCAATGCCTGCTTATAGCAGGGAAGTGGTTGAGGTGTTGGATCTGGCTTATGAGGTTTTGGTGAGGGTTTGCAAGGTTTTGGCTGAGATGATTTAATTGGTGATATAAGAGAATATGATACAAGATAATCATATTTTCCTAATATTTCTCCCAGAGTAACTACGAAAGGGTCACCATCATCAAATCTCCTCCGAAAGGCCTCTTCACTACAGCCTTTCCTTCTCTTTGTCTTCTTATTTAAATCCTCTTCCTCATTATCAAAGATTGTATAACAATCATCATAGCTATATACATCAAAGAAATAATAACCATTATGCTTAAAAGCATAAACTTGTCTTCCTTCATCATCGAAGGATGTAACTGGAATATACTCTTTAGGCCAAGGAGTGATCATGAACATTGTTCTGGACACATCAGAACTTTCATCAATCTTTTTGAAGATAGTCTCTATAGAGCCATTAGATTTTTTGATAAAGATAGGGTCTGTACTCTGCACAGGTTGGACTGCTCCGTGCATCTTCTTATAATTAGTGATCCACTTTTCAGGAAATAGCTTCATCAATTCTTTCCTAGCCAGCTGCTTAGGGATATGGACATAAGATGGAGAATTATGAGAGTTTGCTTTTATCAGTAAGGCTTCATTTTGGATGTTTGGAATGGTAAAGTTTATGGCATGGTTTTGCAAATGATACACAATTTGATAGTGTAAGGTTGTAGAGATGGATTCTGGGGTTTGTTCAGCTCTAGCAATTTAAATCTGAACTTTAAGGGCTGAAAGAGCATTAGGATCAGAAAGGGCTAGGTTGCAATTTGGGAAAAAGGTAAAGAATACTGAGCTATTATTTAAAGAGGTTTCAATAGTACTAATAACTGCATGACAATACTATTTATAATGGGAGTTTAACAGAGCAATTCTGGTAAAGACTGGAAGCTCTAGCCTACCATGGTAGATAAGACCTAATCTGATAGCACCAAAATGGATGTGAGTGTATCCCTGACTGAGCCAGGTCCTCAGAAACTCTAGAGGAATTTCTAAGGTGATGAACTGCTTAGCTTGCGATGCTGTAATTGGATGTTGATCAAACTTTAAAGACTATATGTACTCCTCGATAGAAGATTGAGGTCTTCTAATAAGAGTTTTAATGGATCTGGTCTATGAAGAGGATGGTTTACAGAAAGCATCATAAGGATTAAGTAAAGGAGCATTAGATTCATCGATCTTTTACTCTTCTAAAAGATTAGTAAACTTATACAAATAGCCAGTTTTACTAAGAGTATGTTGTTTTACTGGTGGATAAATAATTACAAAGGTGGAAGCAGAAGGGGTATATTTATGATCACATACAATAGAAAGCTTAGTAGAGGTGGAAATATTTTCTGAACTAGACATGGGTATGGAAGTTCTTCCCCTCCAGGCACCCTCATGCACAACACCATAATAACAATGTCCCCTCTTTGTTTCGAATGGTATCAGAGCCATTCAAAACAAAGAGGGGATATTGTTATTATGGTGTTGTGCGTGAGGGTGCCCATGTCTAGTTCAGAAAATATTTCCACCTCTACTAAGCTTTCTACTGTATGTGATCATAAATATACCCCTTCTGCTTCCACCTTTGTAATTATTTCTCTACCAGTAAAACAACATACTCTTAGTAAAACTGGCTATTTATATGAGTTTACTAATCTTTTAGAAAAGTAAAAGATCAATGAATTTAATGCTCCTTTACTTAATCCTTATGATGCTTTCTGTAAACCATCCTCTTCATGGACTAGATCCATCAAAACTTTTATTAGAAGACTTCAATCTTTTATTAAGGAGTATATACAGGCTTCAAAGTTTGATCAGTATCCAATTACAGCATCGCAAGCTGAGCAGTTCATCACCTTAGAAATTCCTCTAGAGTTTCTGAGGACCTGGCTCAGTCAGGGATACACTCACATCCATTTTGGTGCTATCAGATTAGGTCTTACCTACCATGGTAGGCTAGGGCTTCCAGTCTTTACTAGAATTTCTCTGTTAGACTCCCATTATAAATAGTACTATCATGTAGTCATTGGTACTATTGAAACCTCTTTAAATAATGGCTTAGTCTTCTTTACCTTTTTTCTAAATTACAACCTAGCCCTTTCTGAGCCTAATGCTCTTTCAGCCTTTAAAGTTCAAATTCAGATTGTTGCAGCTGAACAAACCCTAGAATCTATCTCTGCAACCTTAGACTATCAAATTGTGTATCATTTGTAAAACCACGCCATAAACCTTACTATTCCAAACATCTAAAATGAAGCCTTATTGATAAAAGTAGACTCTTATAATTCTCCATATTATGTCCACATCCCTAAGCAGCTAGCTAGGAAAGAATTAATAAAGCTATTTTCTAAAAAGTGGATCACTAATTATGAGAAGATACACGAAACAATCCAACCTGTGTAGAGTACAGACCATATCTTTATCAAGAAATCTGATGGCTCTATAGAGACTGTCTTCAAAAAGTCTGATGAAAGTTTTGATATGTTCAGAACAATGTTCATGATCACTCCTTAGCCTAAAGAGCAGATTCTAGTTACATCCTTCGATGATGAAGGAAGACCAGTTTATGCTTTCAAGCGTAATGGTCATTGTTTCTTTGATGTATGTAGCTGTAATGATTATTGTACAATCTTTGATAATGAGGAAAAGGACTTAAAGAAGAAGATAAGGAAAGGCTGCAGTGAAGAGGCCTTTCGGAGGAGATTTGATGATGGTGACCCTTCTGTAGAGACTCTGGGAGAAGCATCAGGAAAATATGATTATCTTATATCATATTCTCCTACATCACCAATCAAATCATCTCAGCCAAAACCTTGCAAACCCTCACCAAAACCTCATAAGCCAGATCCAACTCCTCAACCACTTCCTTGATATAAGCAAACTTTGAAATGGATAAGAAAAGAAGAAGCAGCTCACCTTAATCAGAAAACCATTCCTGAAAGGTCAAGCCTGATAACCTGTTTGCCTGAAATATTCATGTATCAATATGACATATGATAGAGAGTTTCCACCTCTCATTCTAGAAATTGATACTAACTGCACCTCTCAACCTTTTATTCAGAATCTAACTACAGTTGATGCTGAAAGAAGACCCAGGAGAGTTACTCCTGTTGAAGCAGTATTGAATTGGAAAACTAAAAATGCTTGTGCACAAAACAAAGTTTTGGAAAAAATGGAGGCTAGAGTAGATGAAATTGCACAGCAAGTGAAAAGCATTGAGACTCGCCTAACTGGTTTTGAGTTAGAAATGAAGCGGATTTAAGCTGACTTGTCTAGAGAAGTAGAAAGGAAGCATCAGGAGCTGATGCTGTTGGTCAGAAGTAGGAGTGCTATACATCTCCTTCAGATTAAGGAGAATGAAATACTAGATCTAAAAGCTCAAATTGAGCAAATCGAACGAGATTTTTAAAAAAGGTCTGGACAGTTTTATCAAAATCCTTATTCTTCATATCCATTTGCAGCCTACTATAACCTTTTCCCTTCTCCACCAAGCTACAATCTATCTCTATTTTTATCACCATTTGCACCTTTAAATATACCACCTGGATTTTGAAGAATGGAACCTACCTATCCATTTCTTGACCAGATAAGTAAAAAAGGTAAACCCATACATTTCTCTGACCTTAAACCTTCTAAAAAGATAGAACCTTCAAAGGATCAGATGCAATTATCCTTATCCTCAACAAAATTAATTAAGGCAGAACAACCACCAAAAAAAACTTCTGGTATTATGATGGTCAATCCAATATCTTCCTTCTTGGGAGATTATGCTCAGAATACCATGCATAGCTTTGCAATTAATTCAGCCTCACAAAGTCCTTTATCTAATGATTCATCAGAAGAATCTTCTGAATCAAATGAAGAGGATGTTCCTCCACAGTTGATGGCTAACACTTAAGAGTCTAGAACTACTTCTCAGCCTCATGTAGAACCAATGGATGAGATAGAGACAATGCAGTCGACTTCAGCACAATCAGCTTCTCAGCTAAAATCCAGCTCATCGGGTCCTTACTTCATACTGGATGATGTATCTCCAGCTCAGTATAGAGACCGATTGTTAGAATTCAGAGCTTAGATCAATAGTTAGATGTTACAACCTGGAGCAATCCTCAAAGATGTTATCCAGATGTTTTCGGCTAAACTGATTGGCAAAATATCCAACTGGTTTAACAGCCTAAATATCTATGCTAAAGCCCAATTGATTGAAGCTAAATCAATTGATGAACTGCTGGTGCTCTTGCATTTTGAGTTCCTTAGAAAATGGGAGGATGATCTAGAAATTGCCAGAAAAGAGTTCTATCAAATGAAGTATTGTTCCTTAAAGAAGAAAGATTTGGATCAGCATTTCAAGAACATATCCACCAAGTTCTACCAGTTGGGTGGAACAGCAAATCCTGACCTAAAGCAAGCATTTGTAGCTTCAATTCTGGAAATTCTGTCCTCATGAATGTTCTCGATTCTTCAACAATAGAATCAGAAGATTTGAGATGTTCCATTAGGGCATCTGTATCAGGTCATGATTCAAGCACATTCTCATCTCTGTGAATAGAGGAAAATTGTTAAAATTTATGTAGAAGGAAGGAAAAATCCTATGATTAAGCTAGCTTATAATAGACCAGACTCGTAGATCAAATGTAAAGATTCCTCATTATGTGTTGGTCCTAGCAAAAAGAAGAAACATTTCTTTAAACTGAAAGGGAAGAGAAAGTTGGAATAATGGAGGTATTTTCACAGGAGAAAGTTTTGAGGAAAAGGCACCGCAGATAAATGCTATATATATGGCTAGAAAGGACACTTTTCAAAAACATATCCTTCTAGACTAAAGAAAGCAGCAAAGATGATTCAACAAATCCAACAGATCACTTCTGTGGAATTTGAAGATGCAGACATTGAATCCCTCTTTTTTAAGGAAGATGAACCTTCACTAGAGAGTATTTTTGCTATATGAAATGCAAAGACTTTTGATCATTCAAAGTCTAATGATGATGGGCCTTTACAATTTTTCTTTGATAGCATTATTTCTCTAGTTCAAGAAGAATAACATGTTCCTTTAATCCCTCTGCAAATTTACCCAACAACCTTTTCTAAACCTATAAAAGCCATTGCTCTGATTGATATTGGAGCAAGAACTACCATTCTGAACCCAGATGTCCTTCCAGCTAATTATTGGCAAAAGCATAATGAATACTTCAGAGATGCCAATGGAGGATTTCTGAAAACCAAAAAAATCACTAAACACCCTATCAAAATCCAATTTTTCCATTAATGTTATATGTGGACCAAAGTTCTTAGATCACCCTTACCTAGAAAAAGATATTGTCGTTGGATTTTATATCTATTGGAAGATGAAGAAACTTCAGATTCTTCCTAATGGAATTAAGTTCAAAAAATACTTCCAACCATACACCACCATCCCATCTCTCTTTTATCTTAAATCTAAAACCATATCCTTTCAGCCAACTTATGAATTTTTATTGCAGGTTTACAGTACAAATTCACATACTCAGTTCTTAGAAAATTATTCCTCACCACTATGGAAAAATCCTGAGTTCTTTATTTTTTTTACCTTTTAAACAGAATGAAGATGTCAATCCCACCAAAGCCACTCATCTTGAAATGACTCCTGTAGATTTAAAGCTGGCAGAAGAGGAATGTTAATTATTGAAAAAGCAAGGTTTGATTGAACTAATAAAGTCTGAATGGGCTTGCCAAGCCTTCTATATCAATAAACGATCTGAACAACTAAGGGGAAAGAAGAGATTGGTGATTGATTATCAGCCCATCAATTTCTTCTTGAGAGACGACAAGTTTCCTTTGCCAAAGATTTCCTCACTATTTCCATTCTTGTCAAAAGCAAAGATCTTCTCAAAGTTTGATTTGAAAGTAGGCTTCTGGCAACTTGGGATTAAAGCAGAAGAAAGATACAAAACAATATTTTGCATTCCTAATCAGCATTTCTAATGGACATTGATGCCTTTTGGATTAAAAGTGGCACCATCCTTATTTCAGAAAGCGATGTTCAAAATTTATGAGCCTATTCTACAAAATGCTTTTATTTACATTGATGACATGTTATTGTTTTCTCCAGATGAAACAAGCCATTTAAAGCTTCTCCAACAGTTTATAGAATTAACAAAGCAATATGGAGTAATGCTTTCTCCATCCAAGATGTATGTTGGCAAGCCAGAGATCGAATTCTTAGGGATGCACTTCAAGGCAGGCTAGTATCAACCTGGACCATATTTTGCCTCAGAGCATCATAACTTTCTAGACAGAGATCTTTCTCTCAAGCAGATTAGACAATTTCTTGGGATTGTCAATTACTTATGAGATTTCATCCCGCACCTGACAAAAAAGACTGACCTTTGAGAGCCATATTGAAAAGGAATCCACCAACCTGGAGTGAACATCAAACAGCAGCAGTAAAGTAGCTACAGAAGAATACATAAAATTTTCCATCCTTGCAGATTCCTTCTATAGATAACTGAGTCTTACAAACAGATGCTAGTGACAAATTTTAGGAAGCCATTCTCTTGGAAGAAGATGAATAGAAAAAAAGGAGAATCTGTACTTATACCAGTGGAAAATTCTTTGACTCAGAATGTCACTATCACTCCACCTTCAAGGAGATCCTAACAGTAAAGTATGCCATCAAGAAGTTTGAATTTCATCTAATTGGCCATCATTTTAAAGTGGTCATGGATTGCTCTTCATTTCCTAAGATGCTGAATTTAAAGGCAAGACTCTGCCATATCCACAACTCCTTCAATGGAAAGAATGGTTCAGTAACTATGACTTTGAGGTAGAACACATTAAAGGTAATAACAATCTGATACCAGATTTGCTCAGCAGACCAACTATATCTTGTGCCATGGAAAGCCCTTTCAACTTGAAAATCCTTTCTATGATATACATGTTTGAACCCACCAGTTCAAATCAACAACTTGAGCTATTTGTAACTCCTTTCCTTCTTAAAGAAGTTCCACCAGACATACTTTTAACATGTTCAGCAACTCAACTCATAAAGATAGCCTCAACTCAAATCTTTACCTACCAGTCTAAGTTCATCAGACTCTATAGTACTGATTATCTCTAAACCTTTGGTATCCATCTAGACTATCCTTTTGCAACCATATTCAATTTTCTTAACCAAAGCCCTGACAAAAATTTCCAATGGTTATAGGAGCTTCTTGTATTTTTCTGGTATATGTGTCATCTTTACTGGTAGCTTTTGATTTACAGCCACTCCTTCTAGCTCAGTATTTGAGAAAGCTTGATATAGGACTCATGTCCAACCCACATCTGGTTATATTTCTTAAATAGTTCTAATCCATTATGGAATTGAGCGCTTTCCTTCCCAGAGAAGTAGTTACTCAGAATCTGACTCAGCCTCATCAATGTCATTTAATCATTCTGTTCCATAGACCATTTTAGCAGATAAGAAATGAATTCAAAATAGTTCCTAGCTTCCAGATACATCAGACCTATAATTTCTCCATGATTGATCAATTGTTCACTAACACAGAAAATCTATTGCTTTGGAGACAATTATAGAAAAGACTCTTTGAAGTTAATAAGAAGATTCCTATTGAAATCTAGTCCAAAGCTCATGAAGATGCTTCATGGGAAACTTATCTAAAAGCTTATACAGCAGGCCTGCTTGCAGATCAGAATTACTAGTTATCAACCCAAGGCCCAAGATTAAGTTCTCAAAGTACTCGTCCAAAAGAAAAGCCTAGTTCATCCAGTCCAAGACCAATGGACAGTCCTAGCCCATTTATGATGGATTATGAAGTCTGGCAGGACTCACGTGGACAACCTCTTGTAGGATATTCTTAAATAGATGATGACAGGAGTGACAGCAATGATGAAAATAACATGTCATCATATCATGAACCTATCATAAAGTGATGCAGACTCTTGGAAAAGACTATTGGTTACTAAAGTCAAGATTATAGTTATAATATTATAATTTGTCTTTACATTTGTATTATTAATGCAAAAGTCTTTGTAAAAGACTTATAAGTCAACAAGTCTAGTATAAGTCCTTATCATGGACATAAAAGTCCAAGTTAGGTAACAAAAGTTTTATTAGTGTAGGAAAAGTCTTCAATCTTATAAATGATTAAAAGGATATTTCTTGTCTATATCTTCATCCTCCTTCTCTATATAAAGGAGGCTTCTTCAGTTGAAAAAGGCAGACAAACCTTAGTAGACTGCCTCTTATAAATAAAATATGAGTTTCTAAATTTCTCTCTTTTTCCTTAAAAGGTTCTCCTCTGCAGATATCATAATAGTTATGTCTCTTCTATAAGTCATCAGAGAGTACGCTTTGTGCTTGCCTCGCAAGAGGATCTTATACATCATAAATCTTATGATCAGAAAATAATCCTATTTAGCCAACTTCATTGAGATCATGTATATGAGCATATCCCTCTGTGGTAACTCATAGAGTTCATGAGCATAAAAGGTAGGCAGTGACAAAAAACTAAGGAGAGAGGAGTACAGTTTGGCTAGCATAAGTTGCTTATGAGCTGAGTTTATTACTATAAAGAGTCTATCTTAATCATTTATAACCTGGTGACGTGCTCATATGCCTGGTCTTGGTGGAGCTCTGGCAAAATGGTATCATGGTCGTGCCTGAGGCATGCATTTTTCCTCTAGACAGACACGGCCATGCCAAAATGGCATACGGTCGTGCCTGAATTGGCACTTTTTGTTCCTGGATGTGCACGGTTGTGTCAAAAAGGCACATAGCCATGCCTGAGGTCATGCTTATGCACGACCGTGTTTAAACACCACATGGCCATTTCTAACAACTTGTACAATATTTCAAACATCCCAAAAAGATATCCAAACATCAAAACTACATTGTTGGTGCCTCATATATACTAAATCACTCCATTCAATATAATCCACAATCACACTTCCCATTCAATCCATATTCAAGTATATACATATATAAATATAATGCAACAATGCATATTTATGCAAGTTAGTTATCCAGCCAGAATCGTCATCACACGTTTCATACACAAAGCTCACATTTGCTTTATTCCTCACATATTTCATATTTTTCATATACAAGTGGCCATTCCTGAGACTCTCTGCCTAACTTAGTCTCAAATCTCACACGTTTATATTTCTCACACAATGGCCACTCCTGAGACTCTAAGCCTAGTTCAGTCTCAGTTTTTCATAATTAGTGGAGGCTCTCTGCCCAGCTCAGTCTCCACTATCACACGTAACCTCATATTCCTCACATTAATCAATATGCACATGTATATATATACTCATCACAATTCATCATCCATTTTATTACTCATCATTTCTGATAAACATAGTGAATCACAATTAACTATTCTCACAAACAATACCTGTGAATTTATATCACATCAAGTGGCTTGCACAATTCACCACAATACACATTTATTCAACCATTCAATATACTTACAAACAACATATATATAAATATATCATTTTTACTACCATAAACTACATACCCAACCAAACATAGTTATATAACTAGGATTACAAGAGAATCAGTATATGCTGATAGTACATAAAATGATGCTCTAATGAGAGCTATACACCTGGACAATCAAAAACATTGACTTGCCACATGGTCATCACTTTAACTTTATATTTCTCTTTTATAAGGGCCCAATGCCTTGGTAAACAGAGGGGCCTCGCTGGCCATGAGACTCAACTTTGACTTAGACCCTGCTGAGCCAGTGGGAACCCTATGAGAGTCCACTCTGACTCTTATTAAATACTCACACCATCAATCAAATTCCTAGCACATCATATTTAATACCAGCTTACAATGATCGTGAACCAATCATCTCTTATGAAGAAAAATCCTACCAACTCGCACTATAAGAATTAATTCGCTATAGTGGCAAAGGTAAGTTCTTTCTTCTCTGCATTCTCTCCTTCTTATTCTTAAAAAAGTCTCATTTTTCTGTTCTTCATGACATTCTTACTGAATCTCTTCTCTCTTATTTCAACCTTTATTCTGTTCTCATACTAACCTTTCAGGGGGTCCTCTGAGTTGCTTAACTCCACTCTGACTTGAGCGTCAGAGGGGCTTTATGAAGAAACACAGTCTCCTATAGCTTCCTCACTATACATCTTGTAGGAACAATGCTGACAAGGCTAAACTAGGAAGATCGGAGAACCATCAAATGACACCGTCTGTGGGAAAGGGTAGTTTCAAGGAGCCTTGACAACTATTCTTTACTTTATAGTATTATGTTGAAGTTATTGGCAAACCCAGACTATTGAGAAGTTTCTGAAAAATAATGGCAGGGTCGAGTGCATCGGCTAGGAGGAGAAGTGAGTCCAGAGAAGAGAGGGAGGAGAGGAGATCACTAAGGTCCGATAAAAGATAGCCGTAAATAGTAAAAGTCCCAGTTCGCTATTTGAGAGACTTTATGAGCAAGGTAACTTATCTGATAGATATATAAAAAAGATAAGAAAAAGGCAAAATGATAGCAGTTGATCCCGTTACCCCGAATGTAACCCATAAAAGACTCATTCCAAGAGAAGAAAAAATGGAGGGGTTGAGCTTGAGGGCTCCCACAGGATCTTGTAGAGAGAGGGAGAGAGAAAGGGTGGCCGATAGGCACTGAAACAAGCCAGCCAACCTAACGAGGGGACCGGAGCCAACTCGTCGAAGAGGTCTCAGTGGAGGCAGTGAAAGACTAAGGAGACGTGCCTCCAGAGGGACAGGGGATAGAGAGTCACATTCAAAAGGTGACGCTCCCTTGTGAATGAGTAGATTACCACTGTGATGAGGTCCTACGCTGGCTCATCAAAGGAAGATCTAAGCATGATGAATCCCCCTATCCATCTCATTTTTTCTCCACATAGATTGGAGGAGGACTATCAAGAATTCATGGATTGGAGAAATGGGAAAGCCGAACAACACGAGTTGGCCTGTCAGGTCATTAGCATGATATCCCCATTTGTGAAATCCATTCAGAAAGAGCCAATTCCTCAAAAGTTCAAATTGCCTACCGTCCTTACTTATGATGGAACCATAAATCCTAGAGATTATATTTCGAAGTTCAAAGCAGTTGTCGAGTTTTACACTCGATCAGACTCTATATTATGTAAGATGTTTCCGACCACTCTTGTGGATGCTAGGCAAACCTAGTTCAATCATTTACTACCCAATAGCATCCGTTCATTTACTGATCTCAATAAGCAATTTGTTAGTTGGTTTATATTCAGTATTCCTTCTGAGAGAGAATCTTCTTATTTGGAGATAATTATATAAAACAGCGGGGAAAGTCTCAGGGACTATGTTTCGAGGTTCAATATGGAAGCATTGAAGATATTGTTCTTGGACCATGCTCGGGCTATAGAGGCAGCAACTAAAGGCACAAATAACCCTTCGTTCTTTAACTTGTTGTCGAAGAACAGACCTGCTGACCTCACAACATTGATGGACAGGGTGAAGAAATATATTCGATAAGATGACATCTTTCGTTCCAGTCGATTTACCTCAAAGAGGAAGGAAGCTTTCGATGAACCATTTCTTCCCAAGAGGGCTAAGAGAAGTATTAACACTGTGTAAATGGCCGAGTCCTACAGAGGCTCTCGAAAGCTTTTCACTCCCCCACGGGATGATAACTTGACACCATTGGGCATATCCCGGTAGGAAATGTTAATGGCAGTAAAAGACAAAAGTACATGAAGTGGCCAAAAGAAATGCCCTCCAATCGAAGGAACAAAGATTAGAGCAGGTATTGCCATTTCCACAGGTCTGTAGGGCACTACACTAATGAATGCCACTAGCTCATATTGGAAATTGAAAGGGTCATTCAGTAGGGACATCTCAAAAACTTGATGAAGAGTGACGATAATCGTCAATGACAAGCAATGATAGAGGGAACTAGTGTTACCAGACTACAAAAAGATAAGTAGCCTATACACTCTGTGAATATAGGAGCCAGTGGGGTCATTCATTGGATCACAGGGGAGATTAGTCCAGTTAACAAAGGGGTGGACAGGCCTGCTGAAAATTGGCTTGGGAGAAGAAAGAAGCATGGAGCAGATGCATTGCACTCATGTCCCATAACGTTCGGCCCTGGTGACGGAGTAAGAATGGAGACTCTCCATATGGATGTAATGGTAATTATGGCTATGATTAATGATTACAAAGTGGAAAGAGTCTTGATAGACGATGGCAGTTCAGTCAATCTATTACCTTACTATGTGTTGAAAAAAATGGGAATCCGAGATGGTTTCTTATCACCTGTGTCCTCTCACTTGCAGGGAATCAGTAGAGTACTAGTCAGGGTAGAAGGAAGAGTTTTCCTCCCTGTCACTATAAGAGAGGAGTCTCATAGGGGAGAGTTCAGGAAAGGGAAAACAACGACTGCTGAGTTCATAGTGGCGAAGGTGTCCATGGCCTATAATGCTATAATAGGCTGACCAATACTATTTGAGTTTTATGCGATAGTGTGCATCCGGTATCTCTGCATGAAAATGCCCTCTGAGGCCGGTCCCATAACCGTGCAGGGAAGACAACTCGAAGCTCAATACTGCCATTCTATCTCACTAGGAAATGAAAGGGAAGGGGAAGTATTGATAAGTGAAGTCATTGAAATAGAAGGGAATATAGTTGATCAGAGAACAGAGCCTATTGGGGATTGGAAGCTTTTACTATTTCAGAGAGGTAACCTGATAGATGTACTCATATTAATGCTCATCTGGAGCCATACTAGAAGACCAGAGTAAAGGAGTTTTTAGCGAGCCATTAAGGGAATTTTGCATTTAAACCCTCTGATTTGCCTAGAATATACCCAAGTGTAATGTCACACCGACTCAATGTTGACCCCAGTGTTATCTCGGTGCGACAGAAAAAGCATTTCTTCCCTCTTTAAAGGCAAAAAGCTATAGACAGGGAAGTCGACAAGCTAATCGAAGCTAAGTTTATAAGAGAAGTAGACTATCCTTCCTGGTTATTCAACGTGGTTTTGGTAAAAAAGAACAGTAGAAAATGGAGATTATGCGTGGACTTCACCAACCTGAATAAAGCTTGCCTAAAGGATTGCTTCCCTTTGCCCTCCATTGACAAACTTGTGGATGCCACCGCATGCTATGAGTATTTAACCTCTCTAGATGCCTTATCAGGGTATCATTAGATCCTCATGGATCCTTAAGATGAGGAGAAGACAACTTTTATCACAGAAAAGGGAATTTACTGCTACACTGCTATGCTATTCGGATTGAAAAATGCTAGAGCCACTTATCAAAAGCTAGTTAATAAAATCTTTAAAAAGAAACTAAGGAAAAACATGGAAGCTTATGTGGATGATATGATCATTAAGAACAAAACATTTGAAGGTCACTTGGAAGACTTGTAAGAAGTGTTCAGCATCCTAGGATAGTATGGTATTAAACCCAAAGAAGTGTTATTTCTTCATCAAAGGAGGAAAAATTATGGGGTATATGGTAAGTAACAAAGGGATAGAGCCAAATCTTGAAAAGGTACAAGAAATCATTGATATGCTATCGCCCTCTTGTACAAAGGATGTTTAACGGTTAACAGGAAGAGTTGTGGCCTTATACAGATTTATATCCAAGTCAACCAAGAAATGCCTACCTTTCTTTAAGAAGTTGAGAAAAGCTTCAGCTTTTGAGTGGACAGATGAATGTGAAAAAGCTTTTCAAGACTTGAAGGAATACTTACAATCCCCTTAAATCTTAAGTAGACCAGTGGAAGAGGCAGAATTATTCATTTACATGTCGACTTGTGATCAAACGATCAACGATTTGTTAGTCAGAGAGGAAGGCAAAACACAAAAACCAGTTTACTATGTTAGTAGAGTTTTGCGAGGAGCTGAATTAAAGTATGCCTCCATAAAAAAGCTTGCATTCGCCCTATTGATAGCTGTGAGAAAATTCAAAGTATATTTGCTGGGCCATCAAGGGGTTGTCCGAACTGACACTCCCCTAAGATAGGCTCTTCACAGGCCCTCTATAGTGGGAAGGATGACAGTCTAGTCTATGGAAATTGAGGGATATAGCTTGCGCTATGAGCCTATGAGAGCCATCAAAGCATAGATCTTAGCAGACTTTATCGCTGAATGCAGTTTTAATGATAAAGTAGAAGACGAAGACCCTAGAGAGATAAAGAGTGCAATCCATGATGTGGCCACAGGACCTTCAGCTGGACAAAGTTATGAATAGGACTTATATGTAGACGGATCCTCCACCTCAAAGGATAGTGGAGCAAGTATTATTCTAAGAGGCCCTCAAGGATTCTCCATTAAGTATGCATTAAAGCTTGCATTCCCCACTTTAAATAATACAATCGAGTATGAAGCCATCATCTGTGGTCTCAGGCTAGCGGAAGCTATCAATGTATCAAACTTGAAAGTTTACAGTGACTCCTAGTTGGTGGTGAATTAAATAGTAGGGATTTATGAAGCAAAGGATAAAACGATATTGGCGTACCTTCAATAAGTAAGAGGGATACTAGAAAAATTTAGACAAAAGGGAATTTCAGTCTGTATAATTTAAATACCCCGATCGAATAATTCACAAACAGATTCCCTCAGTAAGATTACCTCGCTAAAAGAAGGGTTCTTGCTTGGCCATGTCCTCAATAAAGTCCATTATTCTACAGATAGATTCAATTTATATTAGCATCAACGTGGACTTTCTGTCAACCGATGGTGTCTCTTCATCAGTCGACACTAACTCAGAGATATGCTTCATAGAAGTAAACCCATCTTAGATGGATCCTATAGTAGAATATTTACAAACAGGCGTACTTCCACCAGATAACGGAGAGGCACTTAAACTCCCCCTAAGGGCAGCACGCTCTGTCCTCTAGGAAGGCAAACTGTATAAAAGAGGGTACCATATGCTTCTATTACGATGTTTAACCCCTCAAGAAGCTGATTATGTATTATGCGAAGTCCACGAAGGTGTATGTGGAACTCACATTAGTGGACAGGCACTAGTGGGGAAGATCATAAAGCAAGGCTACTTTTGGCCTTCGCTCTTAAAAGATGCCTCAGAGTTTGTAAGGAAATGTGACACCTGCCAAAGGTTTACCAACATCATACATATTCCGTCTAATTAGCAAAACCCCATCCTAACACCATGGCCCTTCGCATAATAGGGAGTCGACATATTAGGGCCTTTCCCTATAGCTTATGGATAGAGGCGGTTCATAGTGCTAGTAGTGGACTACTTCACTAAGTGGATAGAAGCTGAAGTATTAGCAGCCATCACCACCTAGAAAGTCATTAATTTCTTATGAAAGGAGGTAATATATCGATTTGGGGTGCCTAAAATCTTCATTTCAGACAACGGCAAGCAGTTTGACTGCGATAAGTTTAGAGAGTTTACTACAGGTTTGAGTATAGAACATCATTCCAGTGCCGTTTCTAACCCATAAACTAATGGGCAAACCGAGGTGTCCAATCGAATTGTACTACAAGGATTAAAGAAAAGATTAGAGGGAGCTAGAAGTGGTTGGGTTGAAGAATTACTAAGCATCATGTGGTCCTATCGAACTACCTCAAGATCGTTACTAGGCGAAACCCCTTTCACTTTAACCTTTAAAACTGAAGCAGTAATCCTAGTGGAAATAGGCATGCCATCCTTTAGAATACAACAGTATAACTCCAGCACCAATGCAGATGAGCTGAAGGTCAACCTAGACATATTAGAGGGATTAAGAGAAGAAGCCTCTATTAGGATAGTAGCGCAATAAAGGAAAGCAGCTCGCTACTTCAATAGTAGGGTCAAACTGAGACTGTTGAGCATAGGTGATTGGGTACTAAGGAATCTTAAAGCCATAGGGAAACGAGAAGGCTAGGGAAAACTATCCCCCAATTAGGAAGGACCTTTCCACCTCACAGGGGTAATCAGACCTGGGACTTGCTACCAATCTGACCTAGAGGGTAATCACCTCCCTCCTACTTGGAATGCTCAGTACCTTAAGAAGTATTACCAGTAAGGGGTCTCTTACCCTTTTGAATATTTTATGGAGCTATATGCCGCTTTCTTTTGTATTGACCTATCAGAGTCTACTCTAGGTCAACATGGTATATTCTACCCCTTTTGAATATTTAATACTTCCTAAGTGGAAAAATTGTAAAGTATTGAATGTAACTATATCATTATTCTCCAACAAGTGAAGTGGGATCAGTTAATGGGTATCACCAAACTCACAAGAGTTATACCCTCGAACTGGAAATCAACACCATACCAAGTATAACCTAATACCTTCTCATGGCCAGCGGGCTAAAATTTCAGTTGAAACCTGTTGTGACTAAGGAAAATAACATTTATCCTTCCTCACCCTGAAAAGGGCTTAAGGAAAGTGTGTGTAGATGAACAATTAAAATGCAGAATTTAAAAATTTTCATTGCATGCAACATTTGCATCAAACACAAAACACTTTCATGCCCATAGATCATATCACATGCACTCTTACATAGCTAAACATGCATAATGAACAATATACTATAAACATGTTAACCAAGTCATGCTTTAAAAAACAAGACCTAGCAACTAAGAGATATTATAACACTTACATAACTCCTTAGTTGGTAGCACGCTCGTTAAGCTTTGGTTGGTGTTGATCTAAAAGCTCCAAGCTCCCTAATTGTGAAGCCTCTAGCTTGATACACATGGGTTGGCAAGGAAGACCTCTAAGGATGGTGATGTTCAAGCCACAAGCCTCTTCTTTGTTGACCCAAAGTGGTTGCAAGTACTTCCACCAAACAAGGATGTGTAGGACAATGAAGCAACCTTCAATAGATGATGGACTATTAGAAAGAACACAACTCTTGTGTTTAGTTTGATATGTTTTCCCTTGAAGAAGAAGAATGAAGAAGACTCTCTCAATCCCTTTTCTCTCTTTTTTAGTTGATATCAAATTCTCTCTAACTTGTGCAAAAATGAAGTTATGACTTAGCTCTCTCTACCAACTCCACTAACTATATCAATAAAGCTAATATGATAATAGTTTATGTGTTGAGTGTCTCACACTCAATTCACATGCATAAGGAGTGAGAGAGTTGTCTCTATACTCTCCACTAACTCAAATAAAGCTAATATTATTTTATTACTTACAACATAAGTATCTCACACTCAAGTCACATGAAATGCTATAGCTTGAGTGTCTCACACTCAAGCTACATGCATGGCTTGGCTTTATGGTGAGTGGAAGGTGTTTGGAAACTTTGATAACCTTAGCCTTGATATCCATTAACACTTAATGGATATGGGCTAAGGCTATGGGCACATGGGCTTCTCTACAAACTTAGAGAAGGCCCACCCATACCTATCCAATAATTGGGCTAATTTAAAACTCTTTTAAATGAAGCCCATGCACAAGTCCATTTATAAATGAGCTAGGTCCATCTCATGGGACATATTGAACATGTGGGTTTATTTAAACTCTTTAAATAAAGCCCAAGCATAAGTCTATAATGTCAATAAGCTAGGTCCATCTCATGGGCCATATTGAATATGTGGGCTTATTTAAATGCTTTAAATAAAGCCCAAGCTCAAGTCCATAATTATACTAGGTCCATCTCATGGGCCCATATTGAAATCCATTAGAAGGCATATATTAATTTAGTCCTTGAACTTAATATCATATATCAAATCAAGTCCAAATTAATATTTA
>CATIWO010013227.1:0-13983 GCA_949673435.1 Macaranga tanarius | reverse complement strand
TTCTCTGTCTTAAAATATCCATATCTACCTTCTTTATATGCCAAATTACATTAATACCATAGTTTCATACTTAATCTATTCTTGAAATAATGCTAATCTTCTTCCCAATTCCATGACCATTAAAATCTGTATATCAATCATACTGTTTTACTATTTTAAAATAAAATCCCCTCATCAAATTCATTGTCACAACATTCCAGCAGGCATCGAAATGTATATATCATGTCCTTAATAATGCAAGTGTCATATATACGTAACACATACTCATATAAATGATCATGTAAATTCAAAATCAAAATCAAAAGGTATCATAAGCAACATAATAAAATATACCCATATTTTTATCTGATGTGGCAAAAGCTTTTGACTGAGTGGTAGCATATGTTCTTTCTTGACTCTGAGGTTGATTATTGGGTTTAGTTTTGTGAAAATATTAACTCCCCTTTTTCTTACTATCTCCTTCAACCATTGCCTAATTTAACACTGACTTGAAACTTTTCTTTGTTGTACCACTTTGTTCAATTAGCTAAAATCTTTCAATAATTTTCTTCAATAGATAGTTTTTGAAGGAATACACTGCTTACTATACTAGTAGCATGTATTAGATCTGGGACCCCAACATTTTCCCAAATTGGGTTCTGCCCCAACTGTTACACATTGATGCTGTTGTACTGTTCATAATTTACTAGTGCTCTTTTGACTGTTAAGTCTTATAAATTCTCTCTCATATGTTTCTCCTATTGATTGACTAATCTGCCTTACTTTATGCCTTTAAAAACTACTTGTTGGAAATCAGAACCTTTAGAGATTGGACTACCACGGATTTGAGTTGAAATAGCAAGTCTGCTAGCAGTTTTTTTTAAGCTTCTAGAGCTTTCTCTAATTTTATAGTTTCTTCTTTACACAATGCAGTTTTCATTGTATCTCCGTAAATTAGTGGTTTGATTACTATTCTCTCTCTCTAATCTCTCAATTCAGCCCTTTCTCAAATCTTCTTAGCTTTATCACCACAGTTGTTATCTCTTCAAAAACATACTTTGACAATTTCCTAAACTGCGCCTCATAATCAACCATAAATAAATCATTTGGTCTCAACTCGAAGAATTTAATCTTCTGTCTGTCTACATATGCCTCTAAAATATATCTCTCTGAAAATATTTTTAAAAGAATCAATCCCAGTCATAATCATCATTACATCCTCACTTTTCTGTATTCGTAACCATCCTCTACTATAACAGGATCACTAACACACGTGAAAACCTTTACACCTTGCTCTATTTTCTTCTCATAGTTCTCATCATTAAATCAAATCTCTAATATACAAGAGCATACAACTTGAGGAGGGAGAGGTTGTAAATGAAAAATCACTCAAACTTATGTAATGCATGCATAAGCACTTGCCCATGTACAAATTGAAGCTACTCTTCCGGGCCAATAAGAGGTGCTTGGTGTTCTTCTATCCAGAGATATACAACGCACATCTCTATATGTCATCTCTGACTTATGCATGATATGCCATGAATGCAACATATTTCCATATCCCAAGGGAATCTAATCCCTACTCTAATACCATTAAATGTAAGACCCGCAATACGTAGCCTCAAACCCAACCATACACGTGTCCAATTAAAAAGAATTAATATTAAATTCCTTTAAGGATAAAAATATATGCCATGCATAATCATACTCAACATATATCACATAATTTATAGCAAGTGAAAGCATTGATCAAGTATAAGAATTTTTTTTATAGCTGCGCCAGGGGACTGGTGGTCGCCAGTCACTGGCACTCGCCAGTGACTAAAGGTAGCCAGGGGGACTAGCGCCCGCCAGTGGCTAGTGGTAGCCCCTCCCATGCTCTGTCTCAAAACCAGCCTAAAACATACTTAATTGCATTTCATGCACAACACACTTCTAGGACAATGTTTTTCACACAAAATGGTATAATTTCTCATTCAAAATAATATACTTAAGTTCACCACACTCACAACATTCACATGAATTTCACAAATTGTACATATATACAACATATATCCTTGCTAGAATGCACATCATATAGTGTAATATTCACACTACATCAACATCTCAACTCAAACATTATCCCCAAAATATACATTTCATCACCACCAATGCAAGTAATGCATGACAATGAAGATGGAATATGGTTCACCAAGCACACCTCGGGCTTTCGAAAGTCACTAATATAACCACTTCAAGCTCTTCTAACTATTTTCTGAAAAATAGTTACAAAAGGGTGAGCTTGCGACTCAATAAGCAATTATTAATATAACAATATATATATCACTTCTCAAGAACTAATTAAGTGATATATATATATATATATATATAACAATTGCTTAATAACCAAGATTTCCATACATACCAAATATGTTCACAAGGTATACCAAAATTCACTTACCTTTCTAAACCATTCTTAGCACATATCAACACATACAAGTTACAACTATGTCAAAATATCAATCATGTAAAATAACAAGTGCTCAATATCCATAATTCACACACATACCAACTTTTAAATTCATAAGAAACATCTTCCAAATATATACCCAACATATACCAAATATATACCAAAGATATACCAAATATATACCACAAATATACAAGATTCAGCTTGCATTTAAAAGTATTCTTCACGTATATCAATTTACACATATCACAACTTTGTAGAATAAAAATCATGTAAGGTAACATTCATGCATTTTCACATGAAACCAAATCTCATTCATTCACAACACCACATAATTTTATTTCCGGCCGGAACCACCTCACATGCATATTTCTCAGAAGTGGTCACATACTGAGACTATCCGCTCGGCTCAGTCCCAGTTCTCACATCCTCACATCCTCATATATAAATCATTGGGTAGCTATACGCCTGGCTCAGCTTGCCCATCTCACATTTCATCTTTTTCTCATGTGACCACCACTGAAACTATCCGCCCGGCTCAGTTTCAGATTTCATAATCAGTGAAGGCTATCCGCCCGGCTCAGCATCACTATCACACATATCCTTACAATTTCTCATTCTTATCAATCAAGCCACATACACATTTTCAATTCACATTTCAATCACTTCTCAAACACATACACAATTCATATTTCAATATTCATACTTCGCTTTCCATCATTTTCAATCAATTCACATAAATGTGCATAACTCACATTTCAACAAATAAGTATTTCCTTACATCACATTCCATCACTCCATTCAATACAATTCATCATTCTCAATAAATATATGTACATCATTTCATAGCAATACATTTCTCATATTCACTTCATATCATACTCAAGGCACAAATTATAAATTCTTATAATATATATATTCAATTCACAACACATCACATCTCTTTCTCAATTCATGCATAGCATCATATAATTGCCAGTTCATTTAAAGCAATATAATGCCAATTCATTTAAAGCAATATAATTCTCATATTCAATCACAATTCAACATTTTTTCAATACATATATATATGTACTTCAAATCACTACATAATTTGCCTCATTTATTTATAGCATAATAATTATTTTATTCAATAAATCTTCAACTCATCATATTATTCATATCTCATCACATATTCCAATCAATTCATTTATAGAAATATTATTTTCATTTCTAGAGAATCAATATATATATTCATTATATTAGTAATCACTTACAACAATGCTTCAACTCCTTCAAAAGTAAAACTCCCCTAGTGAGTAGTGTCTCCAACATCCTTATCAATGCCAAAATGATACTCAATCCACTTATAGATCTTTTATAGCTCTCCAAATTGAGTGTTAGATGGGTAGAGAAAAATATGGCACACACTATTGTTAGTAGGAATGATAGCACTAAAGTTTTGCCTAATGAATTATTCTTAATTTGGTGTATACATACTAACCGTAGGGTGAATAGTGCATATTTTATTTTTCATACAATGTGGCGTGTTGTGCAAGGACGAAAAGCATTGATTTCGATGGGCCACATTGTCACGGGCCTTGCCATGCATTTTGTACCAAGGAAAATCGCCCTCTTTGAGCCATTAGAATGTGGGGTATTTGATGAAGATTTTATGATCCGGGCTGAGGTCATCACAAATTATGGAATGTTAGAGGATGCGGACTGTCAAAGATGCTATCAGCTACGTCAAACTGCCTTAAGACGTAGAGAAGTTCCTTTTCCAAAGATTATAGAGAATTTTGATGATGTCAGTGAAGAAGAAGAGGAAAAAGATGTTAAGTCTCAAGTAGCTAATAGAGATGCTAGATTGAATAAGAAGGATGGAAGGGCTAAGGCAAGGAAGAAGAATAAAGCAGAGAAGAGAAAGAGAATTGAGGAGAATTTTAAGAATGTTGAAAGGAAAATAGAAGATATAGCAAACCGTTCAGACCAAAGGATGAGACATATGCTCATGGATGTGGTAACCAAAATTGAGGACTATGAGAGGATTCGTTTAATTCAGATGGAAAAGTTGGTAATCCAAGTGGAAGAGTTGAAACAAATAATCTCTCAAGACAAGGGAATGAAGGAATCAACAGAGCCATCTATTGAAGTCATAGTTCCTCAGACCTCATCTTCGAATGCATCTGATTAGGGAATTCTACTTTCCGTTTTTATTTTTCTGCTTTGTTTTTATTTGTTTTTGCATTTTAGTTTTTCTTTGCATGAATAAAAGACCTTCTACTTGAGTTTTTGAGCCTATTTCTATGAAGAATTTATGTCATTGGATGTGTTTTTCTTGACTAAGTGTAATAATCTCCTTTTAATGCTTTATTTTGACTATTAAGTTAGAGGAATAATTTGTGGTTAAGAATTTTTAAATTTTAATGAATTTAATGCTTACTCTTTCATTGAGTGATTGAACTAGGATGCTTAATAGTTGAGAAAAATGCTTGTAAATAGGAATTTAATTCTTTAGTGTAGTTCATATATACATAGGCACTGTTCATAAAAATAAAAATAATAATAAAAAAAAAATTAAAAAAAAAAAACAATAACAATAACAATAACAATAAAAATTAAAAAAAAAAATAAAATAAAAATCCTTAAGCGAGATGGAGCGTAAAACGCACTCATACTTATACTCCAATGCTCTATAAAGAGTAAGAGTATCCAAAGGACTTAATTGAGGTATCCACATTAAGTAATATGGAAAGGTGGGGGATACTACAATAAGAAAATTTTAAGGAATAAATTGTGTGCCTTTTAAGTATTGTTAATGTAAGAACTACTTAAGTGCTTGCGTTTCCTATTTACTTTCATTTTTCTTGGTTGTTAATCATGCTTTTTCATGAATTCAATAAGGGAGTTTGCTTTTCACTTGGTAATTGTTATGTTCTTGACCTCAAGTTATTGCTTTAATTTTTAGTTGTAAACATTGTATTAAAGGGAGATTAGAGTGGTTCTTCAAGTTAAGAACTACTAATGATATTTATTCTTTGTAAAAATATGTTGTTTTCTTATTTTGCTTGAGGACAAGTAAAGGCTCAATTGTGGGGGAATTTGATGAGTGAAAAATACTTATTTTTAGCACTCTATTGTATGCATATTAGGTTTAGTTAGTTGTATGTTTAGTTAGTTTTTAGTTAATTTAGTTATTTTATTTTAATTATTTAGGATTTAGTTATTTTTATATTAAATAGATAATTTTTGTTAAGTTTTTGTTTGTAGGATGCATTTGGGAGAATATGGGGATAGCAAATGAAGATAAGATAAGATTGGAGGTCAAATTTGAAGGTTATCCTCGCATCAGAGTGGCATGCCCATGCCATATTTTGGCATGGCCATGCCTGAGTCATCACAAGAGCAAATTACAGATGTGCATGCCCATGCCAAAAAGCTGCACGCCCACGCACAAATTTGACACGCCTATGCCTGTCTTCGAATAATTCAGGGTTATTTTGATGCATGGCCGTGCCACTTTCCTGTGCACCCGTGCATGATGATGTGGCAGCCAATAAGAAGTGGATTTTAAGCTGAAGTTTGGATAGAAATAAGCCCATATTTTAGTTCTAGATTAGATGGAATTTGAAAGGTTTTAGATGACCTTTCTAGCTAGTTAGGTAACTAGGTTTATATTTAGAACCATTTTATTTTTCATAAAAGTAGTTGATCTTGTGCTGGGATTTTCAATTCATTATTATTATTTTTCAGAACACTTTTATTTAGTTTTATGTTTTTGCTCATATTAGAATAAGGATTTGATTTGAAGATTGTGAAGAACAAGCATTCTCTACACCTTTGTGAAGGGGGTTTTCTTGTTAACTTTTCTTATTATTTACAATGATTGGATTTGTTTTTTTTATTTCTTCATCTATTTCTTTTCTTTTTAATATGAGTGGCTAAAATCTTTTTTAGGGTTCTTATTCCAAATTGACCATGTGCCTATTGTGATTAATGTTAGGTTGTTAGTTTTAATTCATTGGTTATTGTTGTGCTTAATGTCATTTTAGGTCTGATCACCCTAAAATTGAATTGACACTATAGAGCTTGATTGAGAGATAAGTTGTGTAGGATTAGACAATAACCTATTAATTGCTTAATTAGTTGAGAGACAGTTAAGTGGTTAGTATTAATTAAAAGGTTGTATTTTAAAATTGAATTTAAAAGATATTAGGTTAGTGAGAGCCGGAAAAGTTAGTGTTAATTAATTTTCAATTAATCATAGGTTTATTTGAGAGGAAGATCTATGGTTCCTAAGATCCCTTCATGAATTAGGATTAATTAGACCTAGTTGGTTAATCAATTTTATGAAATGGTCAATGTGAGAATAAGAACCCTAGCTTTTTAAATTTATTTGAATTTGAGTTTTTCTTTATTTTGATTTAGTTTTAGTTCTGTAAAAATCCAAACTCTATTTCGGTGTCTAAACAATCAAACATAGTGATTATTTCAGTATTCAATTTTCAATCTCTATGGGGTGATATTTTTATTACTACTTGTTACGATTCTGTACGCTTGCGGATTTGTACTCATCAGTTCTTCCACCATCTTGGTCAGGTTGGCAATTTGCTCTTCCATCGATGTTGTGTTGGTCATCATGATGGGCATAATGCTGGAATTATAATTTGAGATCGAACCATGGTGAGACAAAGTTGACACAGAGTTTTCATTTGAGTTTTCCCCTTCATTATCAAATTTGAATAATGAGAAAAGGTCATTTATCTCTAGAGAAGGGATTTTTGCCCTCTGTACTCTTAGAGAGATAATGAATTGTTGAGGAAAAAACTATTTGTTCATACAGTTCCTTAGTTAATTTGGTTTTTATTACAGTATTAGAGCTATCATCGCTAGGAGAACTATCATGCAATGAAATTGGAGATTGAGGTTAGACAGCTTGACGACGAAGGTTGTAATTTTTGGAGGTAGCCATTTTGCATTTCTTTGGTATCATCTTCTTCGAATAGTTGATTCACGAAACAAAAGATGAGAGGTAGAGACTGTCCCTTTAGGTGTGCCAGAAATTTGTACACATAAATTTCGTATATGAAAAATTAAATAAGAAAATTTGAGGAACAAATTGAGAATTTTATTGAATTTTGAGAAGCGAGTTACAATCTCTAACAAAAATTCTTGTTACAAAAAGTTTTGAATCCTTAAATTCAAATTTCGTAACAAACATGCACTTCAAGGGCTTTGTAGTTTGATTTTGAAACAATTTGATTCAAGAGATTTGTAGTTTGATCTTTCATCAAATACAAATTTGATGAAAAATTTGGATGAAGAACACCTTGATGATCTTGTAGGAGTTGAAAAATACCTTGATAATCTTGTAAAAAATTTAAATTTGATAAAAAATTTGGATGAAAAATATCTTGAATGCTTAAAAAACACCTTGATGATCTTGTAGAGAATTTGAGCTATGATTTTGGCAAAGTTTCAATACTTATTTTGTTGATGATTTGAACTACGGGAGATACTTATATTTATAGGCATTTGTAAAGGGGTATAAATGGGATGACCTTTCATAACTCTAATGGTAGGATTGATTTTAACTATCTTTGATGCAATTTGATTAGCTCATATGTATCATTATTTTTAATTATTATTTATTTATCATTAATTTAATGGTATTTTTGATATAATTTGATTTGCCAATATAATAATTTAATTAAGATAATAAACTAAAATATTTTATTGGTCCAAAATCTTTACACATTTATTAGATTAAAATATTTAATTACTCTACTTAAATTATTTAATAAACCAAAAATATTTTATTGGTCTAAAAAAACTTATGAAAATTTACATGTCTAAAGTTTTATTTACTATTATTTTTACTACTAAACCTTCAGTGAAATGTTTATTATACACTCTAATATGTCACAAAATTTTTATAGTTTTTCTTACAAAAAATTTATATTATTATCAACAACAATAACATAGTTATTAAGAAAATAAACTATAATACAATTTTACTTTTGAAGATGAATTTAAATTTTTTAATATAAATTATATATAGTATTTTAAATGCTATTTTACTTGATATTTATTTTTGTGATTTAAAATAATTTAATTGAAGCATGAATTTTTATAATTTTAAACAATTAAAATAACATTTATTATTTTAGATTACATGGTAAGTTAGTAGATCCAATGATACAATTATTGGAAAAATTCTTTATAATATATAATTAAATTCTATCAATCACTAATTAGTAACTTTATATTAAATTATTTTAAAATATAAATTACAATATATATACACACATACATTCTAATTCTATTAAATTATTGGTTATAATTTGGTTCTTAAATTTGGGATGGATCTTGATTTAGAGAATTTAAAATCTCCAAACCCGTTCTAATAAAGTTTTTAGGATAGTTTGGTTTTGAGAAAATCAAACGATCAATGAAAGTATTGATTTTGAATATTTTAATTCATTTTTTTAGGCAATTTGAGATTTTCGTGATCATGATTAGCCCTGCAATAAAATACTAATAAATCATATGGCAGTAGCACAATACCCTCCATTTCACACCAACAACACCACATTAGATTTATTTATTACATTATTTAAAGTTCTAATATTGTGTTTAAAAGTAATCTAAAAGGTGTTTCATATTATTACTAGAAAGACATTTCATTAAAAAATTGATTGCCTAGAGAATTTTTTTACACATTGGTACTGCCTAATAAATATTAAAATATATTGCTAGTAAGAGAATCGTCTAATTGCCATTTTATAAGGACATTTTAAAAATATAATTCTTTATTACCTATTAGCACTCAAATTTTAAGCTAGCTAAATGGAATATGAGATAACTCGATGATGATTAAACATTAAAAGAAAAATTGTGCATGAAAAAGGCAATAGCTCAAAATGATTCAGAATCAAGATTCCAACCTAAATATTAGGCCCAATTTAAGTTCAGAATATCAAAATTCATGCCCATGACCCATGAAGCCCATTTTTAAAGCAGTTCAAAAGTCTAGAGGGCCTATTGACTTGCTGATGAGGCGATTGCCATTTTAGACAGATGATTGGCCCTACCATGAGGCAATCGCCTTTATAAGCAGTTCAAAAGCATAGAGGACCTATCGACCCATCAATGAGGAAATTGCCTCTTTAGTTAGATGATTGGCACTTCCATGAGGCAAACACGTCTATAAGCACAATAAATAGTTTATTTAAAGTTGAAAATTCACTCTTTAGATAATGTTATCTATAAGTTTGTTGTGATTTAATGCTAATATTTTAGGATTTAATTTGAAAAATATTTTTGAGTTATAATCTTCAATTAATAAAAAAGATGGATTCTGTTATAGACAATAGTCTATAGAAAAGGACTATTGAAGAATAAAAATGGAGAGGAAAAAAAAGCAAAAAAAGAATAGAGAATGGAGTAAGCTATGAATGTTCTTAAGTCAAAGATATGTAAATCTAACTAGTGGCAGTTGTGATGGAAGAAAAAGTATAGTTATGATGGGAAAAAAGATGAGAAAATAAAATGGTAAAAAGTATGTTTATTTTCCCATCTTTTTTCCCATCATAACCATACTTTTTGCTTCCATAACAACAGCCACTAGTTAGATTTGCATATCTTTGACTTAAGATTATTCATAGCTTACTCCATTCTCTAATCTTTTTTTTTTGCTTTTTTTTTCCTCTCCATTTTTATTCTTCAGTAGTCCTTTTCTATAGACTCTTTTCTATAACAAAATCCATCTTAGGCTAGCCAAAATGGAATATGAGATAACTCGATGATGATTAAAAATTAAAAGAAATATTTTTGTTTGTGTGGTAAGGAAAACAAAATGATGTCTTAAACATTCAAATATTCTTATTTCGAAAAGTTATATATATATATATATATATATATATATATATATATGTATATGTGTGTGTGTGTATATATATATATATATAACTTTTCAAAATAAGAATATCTGAGTGTGATATATGTATATATATATATCTACACAAATCAAATTAAAAGCCTAAATATTCATTTGGTCTAATTGTTGAAATGTACTTGTTGTTATCGAACATGTTGCTAAGAATCTATATCTTGTTTTCTAAATTCCATTGTTGATACAATAGTTTTGCGACTATTATCATTTTGAGCCTAAGTTTCTTATTATATGTTCACTCACTGAGTATTTTCTTGTAAAAATACCCACATCCCTTAGTTGTTTCTTTAGATTGATTGTGTAGTTGTTAAGAGTGTATAGTAGCAGTATGGATTGTTATTGGATATCTATACAATGTAAGGTCATATAAAGGAAAACTATGATCAAGTTTTTACTATGTCATGATGCTGATGCCAATTAGGAGCTACTATGGAGAGTAATAATTGAACCCATATGTACTCTCTATCGAATATTAGTGTTAAGGAGGGTTATATTATGCTCATATGAACCGTTGTAAAAGTGTTTAATAAGTCAGCTATTATTGGTGTTCAAGTTGGCCTTTCTTTAACTTTGTGTGGTTTAATAAGAAATGAAGAACATTTTGATTCTTTTATATTATAACGCTTGGAGCTTGTATTTGATCATGACCTTTTTAGTTTATAGCAGGTTATATGAAGACTCTAAAAAGAGGGTTTGATATGAGAGATATATATATATATATATATATATATTCATAGTTGTGTATATACATATATGAGATGTAGCCAAAACTTGAGATTTAAGGTGGTTGTACATGTTATGTGTATGTGTGTGTGTGTATATATATATATATATAAGTATGATCTTTAGCATCTTCAATCTTGCCATCTCTACATTATAAATATTAGTTATTATATGTTGTTATGGAAATACAAATAATGATACAAACTGCTTGAAAAGACAATAGAGATAAAATATAGAAATATACGAGTTTGGTATAAGTACTGAAGTAAATAAAAAATAGAAAAGTATAAAAAACTAACTTATTGTCTGACCTATTTTCACATAAAGGAATATAGTTCGTTTCATGACAAACAACTACCTTGTATTTTATGCCATTAACAAATAGAGGCATTTTTTAGTAACTGTTATTTTTGATGACATAGCTAGGGGTATGCATCGGGCGGGTCGGGTGGGGATTTGACAAAACCGAGCAGTTCTCGGTTACATAAATTCAGCACCGAACCGAAGTTAATTATTGTATAAAATGGACGGGTCGGGTTGGGTTAAAAGTCAGGTTGATCAGATCGGGTTATCGGGTTGGACTATTTAATTGGGCCTAATACTATGGGCTACATTATTAGAGTCCAAAAAATGAAAAAGTATATATTTTATTTAATATCGGGCTTAACCCATTAACAAATATATTTGGGCCACCCAAAATGTTACAAAAAATAAAGACCAAAAGCCCAATAAATATAACATTTGACCTACATCTATTAACATCCAAAAAATTAACACTTTTACAAATATAGTGTAATAATAAAAAAACTATACAACTATCATTCTAATATTCTCTGATGTGCAGATAATTAATTAGAGAGCCATAAAAAAAAAGCTTGGCGTTCATTCCATTTCCAGCAAGTTGCTGGCAGCGACTAATATCATCAAAAGTCAAAAGTTAATCTGCACAATAAAGAAAAAAGCATCAGATTTAGATAATGAAAAGCAAAGTAGAAAACAAAAATAATTTTAAGGCTCAGATTATATTGGTCAATTCATTAGAAGAATGAAGCTTAAGTTCTTAGCAGCAACAATCATAAAAATGCCACAAGACCAATAAACTTAAACAATATCATTCAGTCTTTTTAATCAGATAATAAAAGGTGGAAGCATATCATCACTGCCTCAAAATTAAAAACCACACAAATATAAATCAAGTGGAAATTGTATACTCCCTGCATAATTAACTCAAACCACAAGTATTGATTGGAATCACATTGATGAATCAAGAATTAAGAATCAAGAATCAAGAATCAAAATCAAGGCAGACTAAGCAGTAAACAATAGGCACTAGGCAGTAATCCAGTAACTCAAAAGGCAATTCTGCAATTACAAAGTCAGCAGTCCCAATCCTGATACTACTATAAAAGTAGATAAGTTAATAAAACAATAGAAAGTTAAAATATAGAATAAAGAAACATTAATAAGAGAGGCTCAGACATTCATTTTCAATTCACATTAGAAAGATAGCTATAGTTCTAGCAACATTAAAAAATATGTCACCAAAGAAACACAACCAATCATTTCTGTGCAAATCAGAAAATATGAGGTGGAAGCTTCATCATAGCCTTATAAATAATAGTGCAAGTGTGCAACAATAACACAAAATACACCTATAGCTGGTCACTTAGTAGCAACACAAAGACAATAGAAGCAAATGGTTGGTTACAACAAGTGCAACAATAACACAAAATGCACTTATAATTGGTCACTTAGTAGCAACACAAAGACAATAGATGCAAGTGGTTGGTCATAACAACTCAATAAAAGTCTGATTAGTGTATATTTTTGTTATGTTTTAAGTAGGTTAATTTAGTTATTTTTGTGTAAAATTGTGTTATTTTGTATTTAGATATGTTATTTACGTTTAATTTGTGTTTTTAGGTCATTGATCAAGGTTGGATGTGGATAAATTAAAGATTAGGAGCAAATTAAGTCACAAATAGAAGAAAAGGTAAACACGGCCTACAACACGGCCATATAGTAGCCCGTGTAATCTGCTGGAGGATTTGAGTATGTTGAACATGGGTCGGGACACGCCCGTGTATATGCCCGTGTGTTGTGCTACCAATTTTATACACTTGAGACACGGCTCGGGATATAGCCGTGTAGTGGCCCGGATGCTGAAACCATGTAAGACACGGGCGTGTATCTGGAAGACACGACCGTGTATGCGGAAGAGACAGGATAAAGTTGACTTCTTTTAATCCTAATCTGAAGAGAAGTGTTGGGGGATTATAAAAGGATTGTTTTAGGGCGAAAATAAGAAGGAGGAGACGGAGAAAAACCTAATTTTAACAGGGCATTATCAAGAAGCAAGATTGAAGATTTAGGACATTGAGAGATTAAATTCTTATTTCTTCGTCTAATTTCTTGTAATTAGTGATGGATTTCTTTTACTTCTTTTCAGAGTTTAATTTTGATATGATAGGCTAGGTTTTATTCATTAGGGAATTAAGGATCTGAACATGAGTTAATCAAAATTTCTCTTCTTTTATAAATCTTTTGTTTATGCAAAGTTATGTTTATTGATATTAATGCTTGTTTGTGTTTAGCCAGCATTGACATGATTTTAATTAAGATGATACATTGAGAGATGATTATCTTAGTGGAACTATAAACATAAACATAATTGATTCCTTACTAGAGATAAATTGAATTGATTATTGTCTTTAAGAGTGGAGATTAAACCTTGTTATTAAAGTAATTGGGGTTGCAATTGCAATGGGAATTGAATTGTTTGATCTTAGTTAAAGAAATGCAAGGTAGTATAGTCAACCTTGAGAGAGGTGATTATCATTTAAGATAACTCAAGATTTGCATGAATAATTGAAATTAAGGGAAGAGAATTGATTAA
>CATIWO010013213.1:0-11790 GCA_949673435.1 Macaranga tanarius | reverse complement strand
ATCTTAGAATTTTATAGTCAATGAGAAAGAAATGTTGGAATGACATAATTATGCCTTGTATATTAATGTAAATATTGTACAAACATTATATTGATCAACATAAGAATAAGTAGAGGGTTATATATATATATATATATATATATATATATGTATGTATGTATGTATGTATGTATGTATGTATGTATATATGTATGTATGTATGTATGTATATATGTATAATCATTTGAAGGTGGCTAGATATACGTTTTTTTTAACAATTTTGATTAAAGAGCAAAGTATGCTAGAATTGTAAACAATTGACAAAATTAAGTCATTTTTGCCAAGTATTAAAAAATTGAAAACAAATTGCAAAAAATATATTTTTTTAATATCAATAGGCCAAAACATTAATCTAGAAAAAAAAATCATTAACAGTTTGATAAATCATCTCCAACAAAATCATAGAATGTTAGCGACATGTCTAGAAAATCTTCGGCATAAAAACTACTCATATTACTGTAACATACAAAAAGAATTCCATGTTTTAGTTCTTAGCGACAAAAGATCAATTTTTATATCAAGAAGTCAAATAGACCTACTTTAAATATTTTTAACAAATAAGCTCAATACTTCTATTTAAAGACCAAATAAGTCTAATTTTGAACTAAATTAGGCGCATATATTTTACAAAAAAAAAAGAAGATAATGTTAAATTCTTTATTTTATTCAATAACTTTTATCCTTAAATTGTTTTCCCAAAATCAAACTCTAGTAACCCTAATCACCACCATTTATCATCTTCCACCACACCCTCATTATCATTTTCTTTTCTTTCCTCTCATTTTGAATATTGCCTTGCCATCACACTCTATTCACTAGCTACTCATCATCACCTTAATGTCTATCTAAAATCCATCTTTTTCTTCTTATTTTCCTAAAAAAAAAAACCTCAATTCATGGTATTAGATGATGCAAGTTGACGTAGCATATATTGTGAATAACTAAAACAAGTTTGATTATTGGAACAAGAAAATCTCAAATTCATAGATTAAATTCTGAATCCAGAGAAAACAAAGAAAAACCCCCTTTGATTAATTGATAAAATAATGAATAATAATAGCCCAAAACAAACCCTCACATAAAGTATTTATAGTTTAGGCTTAAAAAGGATAAAATAGGAACTAAATAGAGTTTCAAACTAATAAAAACAAATAAGATCATATTCAGCATAACAGCCGAAACACGTCCGTGTCGGCATGTCTCCTAAGATACGAACGTGTTTTAGGCCCTAATTTCTGGTAGTAAAGTGCACGGGCGGGTGTCTGATCTTACACAGGTATGTCTTCAGGCCGTGTACCTTTCTGTCCATTTCGAGCAGCTGCTACATGGGCATGTATGTTATTACACGGGCGTGTATCGTGTATGTCTTCCCATGATGAATGGTCTTCATCATTCACCTCCATTTGTAAAGAACTCGACCTTAAGTTATTGTCGAGATATCCAAGACTCATATCTGATTGAAACAAAGTAATATCCACAACATTGAAGGTCTTTGAGATACCCATCTAATTCGGTAAATCAATCACATAGGCATTGTCATTGATCTTCTAAACTATCTTGTATGGTCCATACTTCCTTTGTTTAAGCTTGCTATAACCGCTTTTGCATTCTTGCCTTGCTAATAAACATTATTACTTCATCTCCAATATCAAACACCTTGAAACGCCTATACTTATCTGCCTCTGTTTTGTACTTTGCATGAGCTTTCTCGAGCTTATTTCTGACATTCGCTTGCACCTCTTGAACTTGCTTTACAAAATCACCAGCTTCCACACTAAGACCTAACACCTTTGGAAGCTTCACCAAATCTAAAGCATGGTTAGGACATTTCATATACACAATAGAGAATGGAAATCTACATGTGGTACTATGGACAACATTATTATAAGCAAACTCCTCCTATGCTATGGCAAATTCCCATTGCTTTGGTCTATCCATACAAATACTCCGAATAAGGTTTCCCAATGTCATATTCACCACCTCCGTCTAACCATCTATCTATGGATATGTCGTGCTACTGAAATTCAATGAGGAATCGAACATCTTCCAAAGTGTCATCCAAAAGCGACTAAGAAACTTAGTGTCACGATCAGATATAATTGTCTTTGGCACTCCATACAACCTTACAACCTCTCTAAAGAATAGTTTGGCTGTAGAAGATGCATCTACAGTCTTCTTATATGGCAAGAAATGTGTCATCTTGGAAAACTTGTCCACCATAACAAACATAGAATCTATACCTCATTGAGTTCGCAGTAAATCCAACACAAAATCCATCGAAAGGTCATCCCATATGGCATTGGAAACTGGTAATGGCATGTACAACCTAGTATTTTATGTTTGACCTTTAGCCATCTAACACACATAACATCTAGCCATAATATTAGTCATATTCCTCCTCAATTTAGGCCAAATACCTCTCTTTCACGGCTTCAAAAGTTTTATCTCTTCTAAGATGACTTGCTAAACTACCACCATGCAAATCTCTAATGACCTTCTCATGAAGAAATATGCGAGGAAGACAAAACTGCCTACTCTTCATGAGAAAACCATCATGAATATAGAAATCATCACAAGGTTGTTTATGGACATAACTAGCCCAAATCCGCTTGAAGTCATCATCCTCTGTATACAACTCCTTTAACACTCAAAACCTACTATCTCCTAACTAAGAGTTTTCATCAATGCCACATGCCTACTCAAAGCATCCACCATCTTATTTTGCTGCCCTAATTTATAGACAAGCTTATAAGGAAATTTCTCTATATACGTTGACCACCTAGCATGTATATCATAACTAATCTACTTCTGTGTGCTCAAATACTTCAATACTTGATGATCAATATATAAAATGAACTCCTTAGCTATGAGATAGTGCTCCCAAGTCTTCAAAGCCCTCACAACAGCATAAAACTCCTTATTATAGGTAGCCTACTTTCATCTAGCCTTACACAACTTCTCACTAAAGAAAGCTATCGGATTCTTCTCTTGGGATAAAATAGCCTCAACACCTACACTACTAGTATCACACTCCAATTCAAATAATTTCTCAAAATCAAGCAATGTTAAGATAGGCCAGTGTTTAATTTCTCTTTGATCAAAGTAAAGCTACTCTCTTATTCCTCACTCCACTAAAATTTTCCTTTCTTCAAATATTCAGTAATAGGAGCAACAATACTACTGAAATGTTTTATGAATTGCCTATAGAAAGTTTCTAACCCATGGAAACTCTTTACATCACTCATATTCTTTGGGGTAGGCCACTCTCTAATAGCTTTTACCTTCTCCTCATCTACTTTAATCCCCTTACTGCTTACCACATAGCTAAGAAATAACAAACTATCTTCCATAAAAGTACACTTCTTCAGATTAATATATAGTTTATTGTCCCTTAACATTTTAAACACTTCCCTAGGGTGATCAACATGCTCTTTTCTAGACTTACTATGAATTAAAATGTCATCAAAATACACAACCATAAATTTACCCAAGAAAGGTTAGAGTACTCGATTCATAAGTCACATAAATATACTTGGAGCATTAGTGAGGCCGAAAGGCATGACTAGCCACTCGAACAACCTATCCCTTATTTTGAATGCCATTTTCCACTCATCGCTTGGACAAATTCTGATTTGATGGTAGCCACTCCTCAAATCTGTGACACCCTTCCCTACCGGCACCTATGTCATCCAGCATTAATCCTTTTACTGTCTGTTCGAGGCACAAATGTGGAGAGGTATCACTTCTAAGTTAAAACCTAACATCATTTATATCATTCAACTATCTAAAACATATATGTACAACATCACTAATAACATTCATACAAGAATAAACAAGAACGATGGCAAGCTCAAACCACTGATTTAATATAATATACATAACTAGTATTCTATCACAGAAGGATTAAAAAGGGAAAGAGGATTTTTCATGAATATCTATAAATATACACCAAAAATGAATATAACTGATCTACCCAATATGAAGGTCTAACTAGCCCTGGAGAGTACTGCGATAACTACAACAAAAGTGCAGTTACTCTCCATCACAAACCCTACCATAAATGAAAAGAGAGAATCTGGATATAGCTAAGTCCATGTCAGGTTACTATCGATGTGACGGTACCAGTCAATACATTGAAGGTTCAATCTAAGTATGCATACCGATCTATAAACCACTCGAATTAGCCCCAAAAGTAATCATGAATCTCGAGCGCTGTCCCAAAAACAGTTATCATAATCACATATCTCATTTCTATAAATTCTTTACTGTACCCTAGGTACAAGAATATCAATCACACGTGAGTTACTGTGTCCTCGGATATAGTCTTATATCTCACAGAACCTAACCGTACCTCGGACACAGTCTTACTATAACCTTTTCTTTCAATATACATGTGCTCACAAAATAATCACATTTTTATAATTGTTTATATTTCTGATCAAATCAAAACTTTATATTACTCCATATGTTAATTATATTATAAATCTGGGTTAAAAACTTATCAGAATTAACTCAAAATAATATTTTGAACCACTGAGGCACCACCTTATCACCTACAAGCTATAGAGGTGCCATCTTAGTAGCATAAAGAGGCATTACCTTTATAACTCACTGAGGCGCCGCTTAAGGGCCTTAATGGACTAAGGCGTCACCTCAGTGTATTAAGGCACTGCCTCAGTGCAATCAGGCGCCACCTGATCATACTGCTGCAATGTTCAAATTTTCAAATTTCATTCAACAGCTCAAAAATCAATTCCTAAAATAACCAAAAATCGGTATAAAAAATTAGAGAATTGAAGAAAAGAAATCTACTAACCAAAATTGTAGGTTTCTCCTCTTCTTTTTTCTTCTCTTTCCTTATTCGCAATATCCCTTTTTTTTCTTTTTCTTTTTCTTCTTATTTGCAAAAATAGCGATTTATGCTATTTTGCAGTTTAGTTCCTGAACTTAATTTTTTTCAATTAAGTCCTTCCTCTAAACTTATTTCCTTTATAATTTAGTCCTGATCTAAAATAACTTTAATTATTCGAGTGCGGATATGACAAAATCTATCTTACTAAACACCACTGATCCACTCAATTGATCAATCATGTCATCTAGCCTTAGAATTAGAAACATGTATCCAATAGTAATTTTGTTAATTGCCCTACTATCAACACACATCTACGAACTTCCATCCTTCTTAGGCGTCAATAATGCTGGAACCGCACATGGACTCATGCTAGCCTATATATGTCCCTTGCTCAATAACTCCTACACCTTTTCCTTCAAAATCGTATTCTCCTTTAGACTTATCCTATAATGTGGTACGTTAGGTAAGGTAGCACCAGGCATCAAGTCAATATGATGTTGTATATCCCGCATAGGAGGTAATCATATAGGTAAATCATCAGGCACCACATCCTCAAACTCCTCCAACAAACCTTGCACCTCCACTATAATTGGATGTCCCTCTAAATTTTTGCTACCTTCCTCTCCTTTCACCACCAACAAATGCACCTCACGCTTCTTCTTATATTCCTTAGTAAATGTAGATGGTTTATGCACAATGGTTAGAAAGTTCCTTCCCTCCACTTTTGAAGTCTTGGGTTAGTTTTTTCTAGCAAATGGAACTAGAGTATATCTCACATGATTCTTCTCCAACTGATATATATTCTCCCTGCCTAAATGTTTGGCATCTACATCATACTGCCAAGGATACCCAAATAAAATATGGCAAGTATGCATGTCTACTACATCACAATACACTACATCAATATATTTGTTAATAGAAAAAGGTACCTTACATCATTCTATCACCTTGATGCCACTAACCTCCTTAATCCAACCGATGGTATATGGATTAGGATGTGCTTCAATTGCCAAATTTAGCTTCTCTATAACATCCCTACCTATGATGTTCTCTTGGCTTTCGCTATCAATAATGAGATCAAATAAACTCTCATGCAGTTTGCATCTAGTACAAAAGAGTTTGTGGCGTTGAGTATCATCCCCACACTTCGGTGACTCCTCACTACACATGCATACTCATCATACTCATAATCATTACTATCATCATCGCTATTGAGTTCGCATACTTCATCATCAACTACATCATCATCCTTCTCTACTACGTTCATTGTTTTTCTCTTTGAACACTCATTAAAGCGATGCCTAACTTCACCACACCTATAGCATTTGGCACCAAAAAGCTTAGTATAAGAGTTATTATTCTTAGTAGGGGCTGATGTATTAACTTTCTCTACCATTACCCCCTTTTCTTTCCCTACACCAACATTAGCAGACTCCACACTACTAATTTGAGGTGACTTTTCCTTGTCAATTGTAAATTTATTATCTACTCCCATATATCATCTGTAGTTAGCACTATGGGTTTGCTCTTGGATGACCAATTTAGTTTTTATGGCTAAATTACTCGCCTCTTGTACACTAAATGCCATCTGCACCCCAATCTTGTCTTTAATGGATGACTTCAACCTACTTAAGTACTTTGTCGCCTGTTGGTTTTCACTCTTTGACAATTGGTTCCTTTCTGCAAATCTCAAAAATTCAGCAGTATATTCATTAACACTTATAGTACTTTGTGAACACCTCTGATAGGCTTGAAAAAGATACTGCTGGTGGTCTGGAGGTAAAATTCTACCCCATAATAATTGCCTCATCTTACACCAAGTTTGAACCAGACTACGCTCTTCTCTCATCTTACCAAGCCGATACTTCTCCTTTCAATCTATAAGCAACAAACTTCACCTTCCTATCCTCAAATAATTCAGTATAATTAAAGAACCTATCTACTTCAGTCAATCAATCTAAAAATCCCTCTATATCAAGATTACCACTGAAAGTTAGGGATATCTACCTTTAGTTTGTATTCATTGTCACCTCTATAATTCGGTTGCCATTATCTTGCGCCACCAAACCTTTCACGTGCATTCACCATCTCACTAAGGTCAGCCTCATCATTTGAAGAATACACATAACCTATGACTACCCTTATCTGATTGTTAGGAATGGGATCAATAATGGGTCTGACAGAGTAAACTCCTCTGCTTTATTCACCATCATCATTCGTACGCCCTTGTTTATTAACCCTCAATAATGATTACAATTGGGTTTAAATTATTTTCAATTATTGGGTTATGTTTTAGGTTGATTGTTACTACTCTTCAATTGCTCTCCAAGCAGCTTGCAATCTCCGATCACCATTTTGGAATCGGTTGCCATCACTATGATCATTGTGAGCCATGGATTAGGAGAAACTCGCTCTGATACCACCTGACGCAGATTATAGAGCGAATAACCAAAATATGTTTAATTATTGGAGTAAGCAAATCTCAAATCCAGAGATTAAATTCTCAATCCAGAGAAAATAAAGAAAAACCCTTTAATTAATTGATAAAATAATGAATAATAATACCCCAAAATAAACCCTAACATAAAGTATTTATAGTCTAGGCTTAAAAAGGACAAAATAAGAACTAAATAGAGTTTCAAAATAATACAAACAAATAAAATCATATTTAGTATAATAGTCAAAACATGGGCATGTCTCCTAAGACACAAGTGTGTTTTAGGCCCCAATTTCTGGCAGTAAAGTGCACAGCTTGAAGACACGCCCGTGTAAGATCAGACACCCACTCGTGTGTCTGATCTTAAATTATATTAAGTAATGGAAACAATAAAAGGATAAAGAAATTGGGATTATTTATATAGATTATAGAAGTCTTTAAACGTATTCTATATCAGATTGAGTAAGTACTATAAAAATAAATAATTTTATTCTAATAGAAAGAATTGTACATTTTTTAAATATGAGAAAAAAATAGAAAGGGTTCAAAAGTTACTATTTTCTATAGGCATTGAGGCCTAAAATAATAGAATTTAATGTAAAAAAATTTAATGAAAGATGAAAAAAGAAAAAAATAGAAAAGACTTCAGAAGTTATTGGTTTTCTCATCTATGTAATAGATTGTTGATGGTAACAAAAATGTGTTTTTGATTGAATAAAAATATTGGATTAAAAAAAATTATTGGTAAAATTATTACATAAAATTAAAATAATAATGACTAGTAAAATTATTGACATATATATTATTAGTAGATAAGTATTAAAATAGAGTTATTATATATTTCTTTTTCGGTCTGTTGAGTCTTAGAGTTGATGCGTTCCTTTGGAGGATAAGGTTCAGTATCGTAAAGGATGCCATGAAGGTTGTAAAAATTTAGCAATGGAGTAAATTGAAGCTTCTAAGGGATGTAATTTTTTGATGTTAGTTTTATAGAGAAACTTTATTGAATCTGCATTGGTGGAGTTGTAAGAGAAGAAAGATTAGGGAAGGATCTCAGTAAAGAAATAAAAGAAGATGAGGTAGAGGTTGAATGAGCAGTCGAAGAAGATGAAGAGAGAGATGAGGCAAAAGTTATCATCTTGATGCGATTTGGGTTTGCTCAGATACCAAGTTATTATTGAGAGATTGAAATAATTGTATGTTCCATAACATTGAATACATATACAATAGTGTATATATATTGTATACATATGTAACAAATATAACAAACATATAACACCTCGATTTTAATAGTTATCTGCTAATATACATTGCCTTGATAAAGACACTGGCCAAATATACATTGCCAGACATGTTCAGTTTGATGAAAATATTTTTTCATTTAAATTATTTTCCTTTGGTGGTATAAATTTGACGTCAAACCTTCTCTTACAGCAGCCCGATACACCTTGGATATAACTCTCCTATTCAGTGCCTGCCCCATTTCCATCCACCCGCCCAACAACTATTTCCTTGTCTCAATCAAATTTATCTACCCCTACTTCAGGTAAGACATCTACTCCTCCTCTATCTTCTCCTCTACCAACTTCACAATAAAGTCCACAATCCTTATTACATGCAACCACTTCTTCCTCTCCACTTTTATCTGAATCTCCACTAAAAAATACATCCCATAATATTAAAATTTTTAAACCCGATAGCCTTAATCTTTTTGTTGATCTCACATATCACTCCTCTCATGCACCCGAACCTATCTTATCCTGTCCAACAACTCAACCTTCTATAATAAACACATATAATTCGACTACTCTTCCCTCTAACCTACAATGTACCCATCCAATGGTGTTACGTCGTCATCCTAAATCAAAATTAAATAATGTTTCTCTTTTCCCTTTTGCTCCATCATCCTTATCAAATCCACCTGCACAACAAACACTACCAAAAATTCCTAAACCTCAACCTGCTTCTCAAACTTCATCATCGAAACCACCTGACATCTCTATACCATTCATCGAACTAACCTCATATACTCAAGCTTTAAAATCTTCTTTTTGGCGCACTGCCATGCAGTAAGAAATTGATACCTTACCAAACCAACACTTGGACATTGGTTCCACTTCCACCCAATGTTAACATTATGGGCAATAGATGGGTTTACAAAATCAAAAGAAATACAAATGGCACCATTGAGAGACTGAAGGCATGATTGGTGGCCAAAGGTTACACTCAAGAACATGGCTTGGACTACACTAAATCATTTAGTCTAGTGATCAAACCTATTACCATTCAAACGGTTATCTCTGTTGCTCTTTCTTGAGGGTGGTTCTTTCATGAGCTCAATGTAAGCAATGCATTCCTTTATGGTAATTTAGATGAAACCATTTATATACTTTAACCCCAAGGCTTCATCGACAAAAATCACCTCAATTTTGTGTGTAAACTCAGTAAATCTCTTTATGGGTTAAAATATGCACCCAAGGTATGCTTTCAGCGTCTTGGTAATTATTTGATTTAAATTGGGTTTGTTAGTTCTCATTCTGATTCCTCCTTATTCATTTACAATCGGAATGGCAATTAGTGTTTCCTACTTGTATATATGGATGACATTCTTTTAACAGGTAGCTCTCTAGATATTTTACAACACATAATTGCTAAACTCTCTGCAGAGTTTAAGTTACGTGATCTTGGCCAACTTAATTATTTTTTGGGGCATTCAGGTACATTATTTATCTTGAGGTCTACTTTTATCTCAACAATCTTATTTACAAGATCTTTTACGTAAGATGAATATGACTGGTGCAAAGTAATGCTCAACGTCGATTTCTACTGGTCACACTCTTTCTCTTCGCACTGGAATATTGTTATCTCCAGATGATGCCCATCGTTATTACCAATATTGTAGAAGATTATAATATACAAGTATCACTAGGCCGAATATCTCCTTTGCAGTAAATAAACTTTGTCAATTTATGCATCAACTAACTGATGCCCATTTCCAAGCTCTGAAGTGCATTTTGAGGTATTTAAATGGCACTCTATCACTTCATTTATTTTTAACATCTGCCAAAAATCCTAGTCTTATTGCCTTTAGTGATACTGATTGGGTTGGGTATCCGGATGATCTAAGATCCATTGGTAGTTATCTGATATATTTTGGCAATAACATAATTACTTGGAATTCAAAAAAATAAAAAATAGTAGCTCATTCTTCTACTGAGTCAGAATTCGAAGCAATAACAGATGTTTATGTCGAGCTCAAGTGGTTATCTTATTTTCTTCATAAACTTGGGGTAAAGCTCACAATAATTCCTCATGTTTGGTATGATAATCTAGGTGCTATTTTCTTGTCTATAAATCTGGCCTTTCAAGCACGCACACGTCATGTGGAGGTAGAGTTTCATTTTATTCGTAATTTGGTGGCTTCTAAACAGCTCTCAGTTGGTAATATTTCTTCTGCAGATCAGTTAGCCGATTTGCTAACAAAATCACTCACCAAACAGCAATTTTCTTTCTTTATTTCCAAGATTCAGCTTCTCACAATTCTGCCATCAGCTTGTGGGGGGGATATTAGCAGATAACTGTTAGTAATGTGCCTAGGCCAATTGTATTATGGTCATATTGTGACTTTGTTTATTTTGCGTTATTATAATAAAAAGGCATTTTATCATATTGACTCTATTAAATTTCATGAATATTTAACTCTATCTGAGATCATCAAGTGTGTGACTTGATAGTAAAATTCTTAGATAGCAAATGAGTTATATTCTAAATCATCCCTATTTGGCCATTATTATGGGAAAATAATGAATGAAGACTAGCATGAGGTTGACTGATGATCATATTTTACTAATCATATATACGAGATACAAAGTCAAGTCATAGGTACATAGGATATACTGGATTGACCCACTATGAGAATACTACATGGATAATTGTCATAAGTTATTCTCATTTTAATGATGTTATTGTAGTCCTCAGACCTGAGATCATCATAGAGTCCTGCATGATGAGTTTTATATTTTGACACATTCTAATGTTATCTTTAACAGGATGATGTAATAGATTATGATTGGATATAAAATAAATCATGTGAGGAGTATGAGTGATCAAAAAGGAATTTGTCCCTCACTAATCATGAGGAGGATATCTATGGGTCCCTCGATAAATTAGACTGAATGTAAACACATGGCCATGCTTGAAATCAGTTGATAAGGAGTTATCAATTTTAATCTAATTGAGATCGAGAAATAATTAAATTATTAAGGATGACATAAACAATGCCTTATATTCAATCTAAGATATCGTGTACAAAAGGACTGTGATATTATTGTTAAATAGGTTGTGTCGGATTACTGACCTTCACATGACTTGAGTAGTCATAATATCTTGCTAGAGGCCACTTATGACTTATGGGCTACCAATGGGATTGGAGGCCCATTTCCAATGTTATGTGAACCTACAG
>CATIWO010013202.1:0-15530 GCA_949673435.1 Macaranga tanarius | reverse complement strand
ATTTTTAATTTTATTGAAAATAAAAAGAAATATTTTTTAAAAGTATCTTAATAATTATATTAATGGTAAATTACATGTAAAATATTTTTATTAGTGAAAGGTTGTATTATATTAAAAATTTTATTATAAAATAATAATAATATTAGTTGATAGGGTATTAAAGTATTAAAAAATAAAACCACATATCTCTAAATATGACTAAAAAAAATTACAAATCTTTAAATGAAAATATATCTAACTACAATGTATTTTTTTTATATTTATCCCAAAATTATATATAAATGGAGTTGGGTAATGCACTATCCACACTCTGTCCATACTTGATGCTTATTTTATATATTTTTAATTTTTGATTTTCAAAACAAAATTTGTATTCTACCTGATACTCAAGTCAAAAATTTTATATAAATATTTTCATCATTTTTATTAAATTTAGTAAATTTAATTAGTGCGATTAGTTCTATTTGATAAATTAAAATTTAAATTCTTGTTAATTATTATTTAATAGTACTTTATATGTCATTTATTAATAATTCACTTACTTTTCTATATAGAATAAATTTTCATAATCAGATATTCTGAAATGAGGATTTAGCATGAATTTAACTAAATGATATATATATATTTGGTATGTTATTTATATAATTATTGAGCTTATAATTAATTACTATAATTTATAAATGAAATTGAAAAGGGTGGAGATTTTTTTCAATCCGCCACTATATATATTTACACTCTACCATCAATATTTTTGAAGTATAAATAATATAAATATCCTCAACTTTAATAACTATCTTTTGTACTATTTTTTAATCATATTCCATTGTTAATATTTTTAAAATTTAATAGCGGCCTCTTTTCTCTTTTATTTTTTCTTAATTTTTGGTTCTTCATGTAAAATTTTCATATTAGCAATCATCAATCATCTTTTAAATTGGTGGGTATAATTTTTATTCACAGTATTTAGCTTTTCGTCTAGATATCATTATGATACCTAATATTTAAATCGTAACATAAAACTGACGATTCAAATTTTCAGCTGACAAAAATGATATAGCACTTAACTGGTGGCGGATGTGGGTTTTAAAAATGTCATGTAAAACATCATATGACAAGTCATCTTTTTTTTTTTTAATTTTCTTTTCCCCTGTCCTTTCTCTCTCCTCATCCTCACTTTACTCCTCTTCTTCTTCATCTACTACTAAATAAATTTCTTTGCTCTAATAATTTATACCACCGCCACCCTTCTCACCTCTATAACTTTACGATCAATGTGATCACTGTCGGCGATGCTGCCTTCATCATCATCATTGTCACCACCAGCGGACTGCACTGACAAGCTTGTGGCGATCTCTCCATGCCTTCATCATCATCAAAATCTTCCAATTTTTTAATTAAACTTTTTTAGTTTTTTTCTCTTCTTTTGTTGTGTTTGAATTATACTCCTCTAGTCTTTTTGTTTAATTAAGTCCTTCTAATTTTTTTTAAAATCAATCTCTTTTATTTTTTTTCTCTTCGATCATCTCTTGTAAAACCAATGTTTCCTCTGATAAAAAAAAGGGCAAAAAATCAATTTCTAGCCTCCCCATCTTAACTCTTACAATACAACTATCTCTGTAACCTCAGATTCCCTCTCTGAATCGCAACATCTTGCATCGTCGTCCTCTTCTCAGATCCCCTTTATTTGCACCATCACCAATTGTGAAGCCCTTGATTCTTTTAGTGGTGTTTTATACTATTAACCATCGCTTGTGGAGCCATTAAGTATCGCCTCTCCTTGGTGTTACGATGAAATAAATTAATTTCTCTGTAGATTAACTCATCTCTTACAAAGCCACTGTCAACCACCATCTCTATGTTGTAATTCTGTTGAGTAGTTAGGTTATGTTACTCAAAGTGCCAAAAATTAAGGTAAGCTTACGAATTTTTTGTTGTTACTTTTAGGTTTTAGAAAGACCCAAGTTATGAACTTTATTGTATTTAGTAGATGGGTGGATGACAAAGCCTAAGCTTTTGCTTTTGTCGGCATTATTAGTTTCGGTAAGAAGTATCATGAAAAGTCCAAGTTTTAAAATTATTTTAACAATAATCAAGCAACGTGAATTTGTTAATCTTGTCTATTTCTTTTGTTTTGTTCTAATCTAGATCTATAGAAATTGATTGAAGTAGAGACAATGATGATGAAGATGAGTTGAAGAGTACTGTGGAAAGCTATAAGAAAAGGTTATAAAGGGAAGAGGAAAAAAAACCCTAGGATTGAAGGTGATGATTCCAGTCTGACGACAACTATGCTTTGCCCTTTGCTTATCACGCTCTTTGTGCCCTCTCGTTCTCCATCTTTGCTTCTGCATCTGTTAATTTATTTTTTTAACAAAGATAATTTATTATTGATAAATTGAGTAGGTTTGATTGTGATGATTTTATTGCTGATAAATTAATTGGGTTTTGATAAATGATTTGTTGTTGATAAATGGAATTGATTGAAAGTATATCTATTTTTGATTTTAAGGTATTTTTTTTGTTGTTAAATTAGCATGTTTGAGTGATGATGTGCCACCATGTGGCTCCATGTGTTCCACTTGGATGATGTGTTCCATCTCAGTTGACCAGTTTAACTCTTTTAGGTCCACATCGTGATGCCATATATGCAACATGTTCATTATCGTCGGTCAGAAATTTGGTAGGGTACTTTACTGAAACTAGATTCAAAGGAAATTAGTTTTATGTTACAATTTAAAAGTTAGGTACCATAGTAATAGTTAAACCAAAAATTATATACCGCGAGTGAAAATTACCCAATTAGTGGTGTTCTTTTATTACTTTTTATTTTATTTAATTTACTTTATTTATTTTTCTTTATATTGAATAAATACATATATTCACATTCCACTATTAATAATTATCATATTGTCATGTACAAATGATCTAATGAACGCATAACTCAGGGAGATCACTTAATTAAGTTATTAAAGACGATTTAACAAAAAACACACATTGTTATGTACAAATGAACTAATGAAAGCACTTCTGTGAAATTATAATGCATGCTTGTGTTTGTCAAATGTAAAGGCCCCACGTTGAGGACCAAAAGCTACAAAGCCAGCAAGAGATACCTAAAATGAACCAAACAAGCTAAGGTGATATCACCTTGCTACACCGGCTCTTTACGCTTTTTAGAAAATTAATTTTATAATTTTCTTTTCCACATAGTAACTTAGAGAAAATAAAATCTGACTTTTTGAGTATTTTTCTTTATAAGAGAGAAAAAATGGGACACAGATCATGAGAGTTGTTATAGGAATAAAAAGAGGAAGAGTAGAGCGAGGATTTGGGCTATGACTGAGGGTAAGTAATACTTATAGCAATATTTATAGAAATTTTGAATTGTATATTTTTTTTTATATCCAATAAAAATAATACTTATTTTAATTATTTGCGCTTAAGTATTTTTTTTTTTTTTTTGATGTTACAAAAAAGCCCATGAGATTTGACTTTAAAAACTTGAATCCTTACTATTTTAAAGTTAGTAAGCATAGTCCTTGAATTTTATTAAGAACTGAACCATATATTTTAATCTTTAAATCATAAAAATTTAAACATTACACGGGATTCAAGTCTCTAATGCTTTGATTATAAAATATTTTGGTACTATCTTAGCTCAAAACTATAGATTTATTTTGACTTTCACAAAGATTAATAACATATAGTTTATATATAGTTGAAATATTAGACAATTCATACTATTTTGGTAAAACGATTGAGAGAGTATTTTAATTTTTTTTTTTTTTATAACAAGAGAGAGTATTTTATTGAGTTATGACTGAGGTATTACTTTAATGTGTAAAACAAACATTTTAGTCTTTAAATTATTACATCTTAGAAGACAATTTCTAAAATCAGGCAATTTTCAAAATAAATTTTCATAAACACTAAACTTGTCAATTTTAAAACATTAGAAATTTAAGTGTTCTTGAGGTTAAACCTCAAGGGCATTTAGTAATTAACCATTTTTGAGAGGACAAAGAATGCTGCATTATGTCTTTCAGACAAAAAAAATTGAGAAAAATACCAAATCTTTTTAGATACTACTCTTTCTTCCCATTCACACATAAACACACACACTCTCTTGTCAATGTTTTAGCTAAAAGGTGGGCTATGCTCATGGGTTTGTTCTTCTCCTCCTTTCATAAAAGATATACCGATCTTGACTCTATAACCTGCAAGATTTTTGGTATTTTTTTTCTTTTCTTTTTGCCCTTTCTATCTTGTTGGATTCTTGAAATTCCTTGTATATTATGATGTTGTAATCTATTAGATTTTTTGATTTCAAATTATGGTTCTTGAAAATTCAAGATTTAAGTTGTGCAAATGTTTCTGTCTCTCTCTCCAAATCTTCTTAGGATGCCAAAATACGATAAAGTGCTACTTGCAAGGAAAATAAAGATTTTGTGCCTCTCTTTCTATCTAAATTTTTGTGTCTAAAGGTATGGATTTTCTACAAGTTTATTAATTTTCCTAACAATAAAGATCTAATAGGATCCAAGAAAATAATATAGTATATATATGTAGTTATAGTTAGCATGAAGATCAAGATATGAATCTTTCTTATAAATCTTTACTTATATATATGAGTGTTTTGAATTCCTAAAAATTATTACTTTTTATTAATAGGGAATTCTTGAAAATTATTGTAGTTGTATATATTTATAACTAGTAGATGGAATATAAAAAGAATGGCTCAAGAAGAAGAAACCCAGAAGTGTAACAATAGTAATAGTGGTGGTGGTGGTGGTGGTGGTGGTGTTAATCTTGGAAACATAGGTATTAGATCATCCAAGAAACAAAAGCAAAAGAAAGTTCCACAAAGAGGACTCGGTGTTGCACAACTAGAAAAGATCAGATTAGAAGAGCAACAAAAGAAAGATGGTTCAATGATTTTGACATCCCCTCATCCTATTTCATCATCTCCACCAAAACATTCAATTAATCATCACTCATCATCAGTGCCCATTCCAAATTATCATCATCAATCTTATTCCTCTTCTTCATCAATGCCTTACTTTTCTGACATCTCATCATCACCAAATTCAATACTTAGGACTCAAAGTATGGATACTCCTAACTCAAACACTTTTCCATTGGTTAACTCTTTGGCTTGGCAATCAATTTCTGTTCATCAAGAGCATGGAGATGTGCCCAAGATTTGGAATAATTCTTCTGAATACAATCTTGAAACGGAAAAGTATGGGGTTGATCCTGGATTGGCTTTTCGATCAAGTTTGAATTTGGCTTATGAATCTAATAATCCCAGTTGGCCTCTCCATAGTTTGATGCAACAAGCACAATATCAGCCTGCTCCTCCTTCAATGGTATGATATAGATAATATAATTTCGAATTCATTTAAATAATTTTTTTGGTAATGATTTGTGGTAATCATGTAGGTGAATGTCTCATCAACAAATTCATCCACGTCTCTTTTAAGTTTTCACATGGAGCTCCCTTCAAACCAAAACCATTATGTCAGTAGCAGTTATACTCCTGTCTGGCCGGAGGAAGAAAAGGTGACCTTAGTATTACTTGTAATCTCCTATCCTACATTTAATTCACTACTAAAATTTAACCAAAAAATTTTTGTTTTAAATTTTTATATATTTTTTATTAAACAAATGATCCAGTTAAATGTTTTTCTTTCTTTAAATTGTAAATTTTGGCTTTCACAATCTCTTGTCTTCATTCTACTAAAATAATACAGTAGTGGTGAAATTTTTATTTTAATTTATTGAAAATTAGTAAATAATCTAATACTAATTGCTCTTTTTTCCTTTTCTTTTTATTGGTGAATTGGTTTAAATTTAGTATAGATGGTTGGCATGAAGAGGCCGTATCCCTTTTCTCTAGACAATCCTCCAGATCCTCTCCCTTTTCATTGCAAGTTCCCTAGTATTATTTATCCCATTGGCAGATCAAATGACTCAACATCATTTGGCAATGGAAGCACTTTCAATCTCATTCCTACCACCCCTAATTTCAGGTTCACCTTTATCTTTATTTTGTTTGGATGGTGTTTGAACTTTTTCGTTTTTACCATTTTGGTATTGAACAATTTTTTTATAATTAGATATCTAAACCTATTAAACATTTCTATAATGATGTTTCTAGCAGATTTTACAAGTTAAAGTGCTTATGTGTCTCATTTCAAATAATAAATTCACTTAAACGCCTTTTTCTATATTAGATTTCTTTTTTTTTCTTACTTTAAAAAATTAAATTTTTCACTCTTAATATGAAATTTGAAAAAAAAATTATGCTAAATATTATTAAAATAAAATTTAACTATATTATTGAAAAATAAAAATAAAATATATTTTTAAATTTATTTGAAAAAGTGAAAAGAAAAATATAATTTAACTAAAACAAAATAAAAGTGAAAGTTTATTTATTATTCTCTTAGAAAAGTTTATTTATCATAATTAAAACTAAAAATAAAATAATTTTTAATGAATAAAAATTTCAATTTGACTACAATTATTGTTAAAAAATTAAATTCAACTACTATAATTAATAAAATAAAAATAAAAAAATTATTTTTCTAATTTAGTTTGAAAAATAAAAATATTTTTTATTTCTAATAATTTTTTAAAAAAATTACTAGAATAAAATAAAATTTATTATAAAAGAAATGTATTTAAGTCAATTTATTGTTTTAAATAAGACATATAAACACTTTAACCTCTAAAACATGTTAGAGGTACCATTTTAAAAAAAATTTATAGATTCAGACATCTAATTGTTATAAAAATTATTCGAACACTAAAATAGAAAAAATAAAAAAATTTATATACCATTTATGCATTTATCTTTTTTTTTTTTTTTTTTACATAATAATTTTTTTGGGTGACAATTTTTGGTGGGTCAATGCTATTTTAGTTAATAGAATCCCTCTTTTTAATGTCTAAGTGAGTTGACAGACACCCTCTTAGCTAGCTGCATTCGAAGAGGTAAAAAAAAAAAATTTCATAATTCAGTATTTGTTCTTTAATTTTTGGAAAAATATTTGTATCTTTTAGAGAAATATGAATAGTGTCATCTCTCTAAAAGCGAAAATCCTAAATTATAAAGATTGATGTCTTTTAGAGAGATATGAATAGTGTCATCTCTCCAGGAGCGAAAATCTTAAATTATCCATCTCTCATATTAAATGCTCCATGTTAATAGAACAAACAAATAATTGTATCTCACTAAATTTTATCTTTATTCAGTGAGATGGTACTATTCATGTCTCTATTATTACCCTTTATTTTTAGTGCTAACTATTTATTGGAATTTTATGTCCTTTTAAGGGAAGGCACTTCATGTTCAGATTCAATGTCAGAGCCTAAACCTAATTCCAAGAAAAGTAGCATCAAAGAAAATGGGAATTTCAATGGAGATTTTCTCACATTGGCCCCACCTGCAACTACCTTGTCTTGCCCAAATTCTAAGTTGAAGAGACCTTCGGCTTATCTTGCTTTCCAAAATGAAATCTTTGATTTCGATTCATTACCTTATCAAGTGAGATTAAACAACAAATCAATACACATTTCATCTTTATTTTCTTGGCACTATAACTTTGGTATGTTCACATATTTTATTAATTTTATTAAAGGATACCATGCAAGAAGGAATGCTTCAGCCGGTAGCAAGTGTGCCAGATCAACTACAGCCTTACTTTAGTTTTATACCACCATCTGCAATAATTCAAATTGGGCAAGAATCAAGAACCATTAACAATTGTAATGGTGGTGATGTAGGAGAAAATGTTGATCTCAGTTTGAAGTTGTAAATGCATTATATTATAGCAATTTTCCTTTCTCTTTTGGTACCATGTTCCTATATTAATTTTGTTTCTCCGAACAAAAGATCATAGGGGAAGTTACTATTTATCATTAACTTTCTTCTTCAAATATTAATTAGAAGTGCAGTCTTATTGTTTTTGATAGTTTTGGTCCTAACCAAGATACAACAATATGAATCTTGCTATCCGTCCACATTTACTGTCTAATATATATCTCATTTTACAGGACATTTTCCACATATATATATTTTTAAAAAAATATATTACTTTATATCAAAATTATAGACATAATATAGCCAATTTTAAAATATTACAATTTCATTATGTTTTCAACTACTTGTGAATTATTTTTTTAAAAGATAAAAATGTTTAAATGTTTATTCTTATTTGACCATATTTTTAATAATACCAAAATATAATTAACATTATTAATTAATATTGTTACGATATTGATAAATGTATGGTAATTCCAAAATAATACACATACACATATTCTATATATATATATATATATATATATATATATATATATATATATATATATCTTATACCTGCAAGCACCAAGAAAACTAGATAAACCTATGATCTTTGATCCGTAGCCTCTGCGATACTCAAGTTAGAGAGAATTATTCAAGATGATTTCTAATGAGAGACATGAGCCTATATATAGGCACAAGAAGGACATACATGGTCCTTTGTGGATTAGTATCACGAAAGTCTGAATTCCTTACCAATTAGGTCTTTTTGGACCTAAATTCGTAGATATGGGGATATGATATTCATATTTATCAGATGTCCCCCCAATGGTATCGAATATTTATGTTCGAAAAAACTATTTAATGAGCGAAGGTAATAATTCATGTCGTGTTAAAGCCGGTATTCCTTTGGGTCTGCGAATCGTGAGATAAAGCCCTCCGTTGAGGAGGTTGTTTATTTGGTAGCATCGGAGATTTGTATGTTGCGAACCTTGAGAAGTTCGTATGTTGCGAGCCTTGAGAGGTTCATTTGTTACGACTCTTGAGAGGTTCTTTTGTTGTGAACCTTGAGAGGTTCATTTGTTCTGAACCTTGAGAGGTTCGTATATTGCGAACCTTGAGAGGTTCATTTGTTGTGACCCTTGAAAGGTTCATTTGTTGTGAACCTTGAGAGGTTCGTATGTTGCGAACCTTGAGAGGTTCATATATTGCGAACCTTGAGAGGTTCGTTTGTTGTGACTCTTGAGAGGTTCGTTTGTTGTGAACCTTGAGAGGTTCATATGTTCTGAACCTTGAGAGGTTCGTTTATTGAGAACTCGAAAGGTACTTTTTTTAAATGAAGCTACCACATATTTGAATAACTGCTCGAGTCTCTTCATTTTTCGAGGCATCGCTTCATTTTCTCCGTTCCTTGAATACCCTTTTCTCTGGTGAAATATTGGTATATCAACCGCTGAGGGTATGTAAGGGATAGTGAAACTTTTTCCTCTTTATAAACCTTCCCTGAGGTCATTTTCATTTTCACTTTGCCTTTCTTTAATTTCTCTCTTTAGAGCTCTGTCTTCTCTCTAGATTCTTCAGGCAGTTATAAGCTTGCGTTCTTATTCTTCGAAGCTTCAAAGGTCATTTTCTTCTTCCTTTCTCCTTTTGATCTTTTATTTACTTTTTATTTATTTTCTAGTTGTTATAGCCCCTAGGCTTCCCCTAGATCCATCCAAGTTCCCTCTAGAACTTTCTAAAGAAGTTATTCAAAAATGTAAGAAGAAGTACAATATTCCTGCCGAATATAAGTTTTTTCAAGCTACTTCTCATGTCAGGGCTCACCACAACCCTGATAAAGATGGGAAGCGGAATATGATAGTTATTTATATAGACCAATTGGAGGGAGCTCTCCACTTTCCTTTGGATCCTTTTTTGGTGTTATTCTTTCATGCCTATAATTTTGCTGTGGGTCAGTTACATCCGAATGGATATAGGTTCCTTATAGCTTTCTGTGAACTAATTCATTCGCATGGTTGTGAACCCACAATCCAAATATATCGATATATGTTTTCCTTGATAAAAAAGAAATGTGATCTCACCTACTCGATGTCTAGTATTCCTAGTTTTAGCTTATTCAAAAAATTGCCTAATATCAGCCGAGACTGGAGAAGTAAATTTTTCTTTATTGAACACAAAACTGGTTTTCAACAAGTACCAGTGACATGGACGAATGAGATCCACTCAATTAAATGATCGTTAGAGTTTATAGAAGAACTCAATTTTACTCTTCTTGCGGATCTCTATTATCGGTGTTACACCTTGATTCTTTCTGCCTTTGTTTATATTGAGCGCTTTATGTATAGACACGAGTATCCTACTGATGCTGGTCTTTATAATATTATAAGTAAATTCTCTTAACGGTATTTGCTAATCTCAGTTGCCCCCGAATTCCAATGCATTAGCCCTAAGCATATCTTCCAAAATTTGTATGGTGCGTTCGGATTGACCGTCTGTTTGAAAGTAAAAAGCTATACTAAATTTCAATTTAGTACCCAATGCTTCTTGCAGACTCGGCCAAAATCGTGAAGTAAATCTGGGGTCGCGATCTGATACAATTGATAATGGGACTCCATGTAATCTCACGATCTCTTTTACATAAAGCTCGGCCAATTTATTCAAATTGTAGCTAACTTTGACTGGTAAGAAATGTACTGATTTTATTAACCGATCCACGATCACCCATATAGCATCATGTCCTAGTTGGATCTTCGGTAGTCCCACTACAAAATCCATGGTGATGTGTTCCCACTTCCACTCAGGATTCGACAAGGATTGTAATAATCCTGCGAGATGTTTGTGTTCAGCTTTTACTTGCTGACACGTTAAATACTTGGATACAAACTCTGCTACATCACCTTTCATTCCTTTCCATCAATAATTTTCTTTCAGCATTCTATATATTTTCGTGCTTCCTGGATGCATAGTGTATACCGAATAATATGATTCTTCCATAATTTCTCGTCGCAGTTTGCTTATATTCAGCACGTACAATCTATTTTCAAATTTTAAAACTCCATCCTCAGTACACTTTAATTCTTTCATTTTTCCACTTTTTGCATCTTCACACAATTTTTCTATTTCCTTATCCACTTGTTGAGCTGCTGCTATCCTTTCCAATAACATCGGCCTTACCTTCAAGGTGGCCAAAACCCCACTAGAAGCATTCATCGCAAGTTCAACGTTTAGCTTTCGTAATTAACAACGACATCGTTGTTGTACGGATATAATATAAACTTCCACCTAATTTTCAGCTTAGCATGTCGGCTACCACGTTCGCTTTTCCTGGGTGATACTCGATCGTGCAATCATAATTTTTTAATAACTCCACCCAACGTCTTTATCTCAAATTTAACTCCGTTTGAGTTAAGATATACTTCAGGCTCTTATGATCCGTAAATATCTGACAGGTGACTCCATATAAGTAATGTCTCTACATCTTTAACATGAACACCACTACCGCTAATTCTAGATCGTGTGTGGGATAATTCTGCTCGTGTGGTCTTAGTTGCCTCGATGCATTACTTTTCCATTCTGCATCAATATGCAACTAAGCCCTTACTTTGAGGCATTATTATACACCATATAGTGAGCTCCTTTAACTGGTAACATTAATATTGGCACCGTAACCAATTTCTCCTTTAAGATTTCAAAACTTCGTTGGTAATCTGAGTTCCACTCGAATTTCACATTCTTTCTCAATAATTTCGTCATTGGTGACGTAATAATTGAGAAATCTTGTACAAATCATCGATAGTAGCCTGTAAATCCTAGGAAGCTTCGTACTTCTGTTACATTTCTTGGTGGCTCCCAATTAACAATCACGGTGATTTTGCTAGGGTCCACTTATACTCCTTCATCTAATATCACGTGTCCAAGAAACGCAACCTTATCTAACCAGAATTTGCATTTGCTAAACTTTGTATATAATTGTTTAGCTCTCAAAATCTCTAATATCATCTTCAAATGTTCCTCGTGTTCCTCTTTTAACTTTAAGTATACCAGAATATCATCAATGAACACGATCCTGAACTTATCTAGATACAGTTTGAATGTGTAATTCATCAAATCCATGAATGCAACTGGTGCATTCATGAGTCCGAACAACATTACTAGGAACTCATAGTGTCCATATCTCGTTCTGAATGCAGTCTTTGATTCGTCAGATTTCTTGATCCTCAACTGGTGATAACCAGAGTGCAAGTCGATTTTTTGAGAACACTTTTACTTTTTACAGTTAGTCGAATAAGTCTTCAATCCTGGGTAAAGGATATTTGTTCCGGATTGTGATCTTATTTAGTTATCTATAATCTATACACAGCCGAAAAAAATCCATCTTTCTTCTTGACAAACAGCATAGGTATACCCCAAGGTGAAAAACTTGGTCAAATGAATCCTTTGTCCATTAGTTTTTGTAACTGCACCTTCAATTCTCTCAATTCTACCAGAGCCATCCTATACGGTGTTTGTGATATAGGAGCTGTTCCAAGCACAAGTTCGATTTCAAACTCAATCTCTCATTCTAGTGGTAATCCTAGTAAATCATCAGGAAACACGTCTTCGAACTCGTGTATTACCGGTAGTTCTTTCAATTTTGCACATTCTTTTCTTTCTTCTATTACTAAAGCTAGATAAGCCTCATACCCCTTTCAAAGATATTTTTTGACTTTCATCATCAAAATTATCTTAATAGGAGTCTTTTTATCTTCTCCAATAAATATTATCTTCCCTCCATCTTCTCCTTCCAACTTTGCTTATCTAGCGAAGCAATTCACATTCGCTCGGAATGGCTCAATACATCCATCCTGAGTATTACATCAAACTCATCAAGATGCAGGGGTATGAAATTCTATTTCATTTTACCCCTATCAATTTCTACCAAAACATTCCTATACACATTCTTACATATAATACTCATACCCATAGGCATTCTCACAACCACAAATTCGTTCAGATCATTCATCTTAAGTTTATCATGCATTATAAAAATTATTGATATGAATGAATAAGTAGCACCGGGATCAATTAATATACGAGTTAACTTACCGTTGATGTGAGCCTTGCCTGCTATCACATCTGGGGACTTTTCTGCCTCTTTCTCAATGACAACATAAATCTTTGCTTGCTGCACACCACTTGCTACGGCACTCGGCCCTCCTAGTTAATTTCATTGAAGTCCCACTGCTTTATTCCTTTCTCTGGTCGTATTCGCAGGCCTTCCTACTCTAGTTGATCTTCCACCTTACTCACTATGAGGAGCATACGATGCTTGCACTGACGGTTCTTTTAATTGTGCTTTCGTGCAGCTTCTGGCATAATTTCCAATCTTATTATGCCGGAAGCATCTAACCACAAACTGACTGCACTTTCCCGAATGATTCTTCCAACATACATTGCACAAAGGCAATGCATCTCTTTCCTGCATCCTATATCCAGTATTTATTTATCATGACAGTCTCGCCGGCTGTCTAATTAATGCCTGACTTCCCTGAGGTTGGTTTCCACCCCCTAACCTCACATTGCTTATTGGATAAGGAAAGAATCTTGTTCGTAATTCCTCGTTCCTTCTCCAGGATTGTCGTGATGACTCGGGCTGCTGATTTCGTCGAGTCTGAGTTGAAATCTCAAATTCCTTATCGAGCTTTTTCTGCTCCATTGCTTTCTCAACCTAACCTCAGAATGTAGTTCTAGCATACAGGTTCAGCTTTCCTCTCAAGGATATATGCAAACCTTCTTTGAACTTCTCACTCTTCCTCTCTTTAGTAGGATAGATATCCTTGGCATATTTATACAAATCTTTAAATTTATTTATATATTCCCTTACCGTCATTGATCCTTGTATAAGATTGATGAATGCAACCATCTTCTCTTTTCGATAACTCTCCGTTAAGTATTCTCTGTGAAACTCTTCCTAGAACACTTGCCAGTTCATGGCCTCCCTATAGAGATTCTGAATTCGAGTCAGCCAACCATCAGCTTTATCGAAGATTAATCCATAAACGTTGCTCATCTTTTCTTCATTGCTCAGTTGCAGGGTCGTAAAAGCCTTTTCTGTAGTCTTGATCCATTTATCAGCCTGACCTGGATGTAATGTGCCATAAAAGTTATACCCCCTGTACTTCTTTACGTTCTCAATTATGTCTCCAGGCCTTTTATAACTTTCTCTATCTCTTTCTGCCATTGTCATGGCCATAGTTCGCGCCAATTCTGTAGCATTCATATACATCATTTGTGGTACTGGGTTAGCTATATTTTCATGCACTGGTGGTGGTTGCGGTCCATTTCGTGCTCGCCTCGGCACGTTGAAATTTAATATGGCTGTTTTTGACATTGAACTACCCTGTTCACTCTCTGTACCACGTGCACATCCAACACTTCTTTCATTGCTAACAGATGCTTTAGATGAAGTTTCTTTTTGCGGCACACTTTTGCTTTGATTCGCAGCCTCACCTCTCTCTATTATATCCATTCTACCCACTTGGGCACCTCGGCCCCTACCTCAGCCTCTTGGTCTACCTCTAGGTCTACCTTGAGTGCCTATACCACCTCCTCTAGTTCTTGCCATCACTTAACTTCTTGTAATTCAGAATTAATCTGTTCAGTACTTTTAAATCTCCAAATGTGACATCATTAATTATTTACTTTAATTCATCACATAGATTTCATCCTAATCTAAACTTCATAGCCTACACTTCTAGAATCATCAATAATCCTATTTTCCAGTCTAAACTTTTCAAACCAATTACTCTTATACCAAAAACTGAAACACTCATTCCCACTGGCACCCACGTTGGACAGATTCACGACCAGGGCTGTCCAGCAGGAAATAACGGTGCGAAAGGGTATCACTTCTAACCTTATTATCCAGATTGACTGGTTTATAATACATGATTAATATTAATTGTATCGCTCGAATAATATCTTAAAAATAAGTACTCACGTTATTAATATCCTGGTATATATGTTTGTTGCTTAATATCATTACTTAAACTTATATGCATCATAAACACTAATTATCACAAAGTATAAATGGCAATATAATAATCAAACTTATCGACAGAACATAATTACTAAATATAATATATATATGTATATATATAAAATAATATACAGTATAGTATTCAGCGATGAGGGGAAAAGGGGCTAGGGGAAAAGGGCCATCAAATATACAAACATGATACACCAAAAGGATCAAAAAGCCCTATCATTAACCTTAAGGATGGTAGTCCATCTGCCCTATGTAACATCCTGTTCTAGATTTTCCTAAGTTCTAGTCTTGGTTATGGACTTATTTATTGTGAAAATAAGTTCTGAGGCTTGTTTTGTGCCTAAGGAGCATTCAGGGGTCAAAATGGATATTTTACTATAAAAAAAAAGAATTTATTAAATTATTTTTGGAAGTTACTGTAGCAATCCATATCTTTTACGTTTCTTTCTTCTTTTTCTTCTTCTTTCTTTCTTCTTCTTTTCTCCATTTTTTTCTCTTCTTCTTCTCTATTTCTTTTCTTCAAATTTTCTTCTGATTTTACAAGCTTAAGGATTTAAAACAACGATTCAAGCTTCTTTTATCAAATTCAAGGTTTACAAAAGGAAATCAAGTAAGTTTTAAGTTTGAAATTTTCATTTTTCTTTCAAATTCTTCAATTATGCCTAAAATTGATGTTTGGTTGAGTTTTGATGC
>CATIWO010013196.1:0-33453 GCA_949673435.1 Macaranga tanarius | reverse complement strand
AAGTTTGTCACTCATATTATCAACTATTGACAATAAACTTATCTAACATTGTACTAAGGGTAAATATTCAAATAAACAAACACTTTGATCCAAATGAATATTTCATTGCCATGGGGATAAATATACAATGTCTATATACATTAATGGCCATAGGGCACATCTACATTAACATACATAATATAGCATACATTAGGCTTCCTATAGCCGAAGCACTAAGAGCCTTGGCCATCACTGCCATTTCCTTAGATGTCTTGGGCGACATCATCTTGGAAAGGTGGATACCATGCCTAAATGGTAACAATCCTCTCTTGGAATCAAGCATGTTGAACTTCTTCAACACCTTTTCTAAGTAAAGACGTTGAGATAATCCTATCATTCTTTTCGATTTATCTCTATAGACTCGAATGTCGAGAATATAGGTAGCCTCTCCTAAGTCCTTCATCGAGAAGGTCTTAGACATGCATACTTTCATATAAGTCATCATATCCATGTCCTTCCTAATGAGAAGTATGTCATCGATATACAAGACCAGGAAAGTGAGTTGGCTCCCACTAACCTTCTTGTAAACACATGGCTCATCCTTGTTCTTAATGAAACTATAAGAATGGATAGCCTCATCAAAATGATGGTTCCAACTCCTCGAAGCTTGCTTTAGGCCATAGATTGATCTATTAAGCTTGCACACTTTCAAGTTTTCCTCAAATTCAAAACCTTTAGGTTGCTCTATGAAAATGTCTTCCGTAACATAACCATTAAGGAAGGTGGTCTTGACATTCATTTGCCAAACCTTATAATCATAGTGTGTGACAATAGCAAGAAGAATCCGAATGGATTTAAGCATGGCTACCGGTATGAAGGTTTCCTCATAGTCAACCCCTTGCCTTTGGCAAAGCCCTTTCGCTACAAGCCTAGCTTTGAAGGTCTCTACCTTCCCATCTGCACCAATCTTTCTCTTGAAGATCCATTTACCCCAATAGGTACAATACCTTTAAGTGGATCAACAAGTGTCCAGGCTTGGTTAGCATACATGGAATCCATCTCAGTTCTAATTTCTTTAAGCCATCTTGAAGAATCTTTATCACATAAAGCTTCTTGATATGCAGTAGGATTATCAACATGAATGCTTTCTTCATGAATATGCAACTCTTGCATATCATGGAGAAAACCGTATCCCTCTAGAGGATGAGATACCCTACTAGTCATTGTAGGAGTTAGTGTGATGACATTCTCAATTAGAATAAGCTCTTTGGGTTGTTCAAGGTCCATTTGATCAATTTATTGGGCTTCTTTAGATGACTCCTCATCTAAAATTATCTTCCTTCATTGGCCTCTTTCCTTAAGAAATTATTTCTCAAGGATTATATCATCTCTACTTACAATAATAACTTGTTCAGTAGGAAGATAAAAGCAATACCCTAAACTATCTTTAGGATATCCAACAAACCTTATTTTAATCGATTTTGCATCTAACTTATTCAATTTCAACTTCTTGATGAAAGTCGAGCACCCCCAAATCCTAACATGTTTAAGATTTAGTGCCTTACCATGCTATATCTTATATGGTGTGGTAGAGACGGACTTGGATGGAACAAGATTAAGGATGTGGCAAGCCGTTTGGAGTGCAAAACCCCAAAGTGATATGGGAAGATCGGTGTAGCTCATCATAAAATGTACCATATCCAATTGGGTCTGGTTACGCCTCTCGGATACACCACTCAATTGTAATGTTCCAGGTGGTGTGAGCTATGATATAATGCCATGTTCTCTAAGGAACTTAATGAACTCGGTGCTTAAGTATTCACCTCTTTGATCTGATTGGAGAGTTTTAATACTCTTCCCAGTTTGGTTCTTTACTTGGGCCTTGAACTCCTTAAACTTTTCAAAGGATTCACTCTTGTGCTTTATAAGAAACAAATGGCCATACCTTGATAGATCATCGATAAAGGTAATGAAGTAGTAGAAACCACCTCTAGCCATTTTTTTAAATGGCCCACATACATCAATATGTATGATTTCCAATATATCATTGGCTCTTACCATTTGTCCAAAAAATGGTGATATTGTCATCTTGCCTTGAAGACAAGCCCCATAAGTTAGATCGGATGTAAATTCAAGATTGCTCAAGATTTCCATCCTTTCCAACTTCGTGATCCTATCTTGTGTAATATGACATTATCTCAAGTGCCATAGATATTTGGAATTAGAGGTATTTTCAATTAACATTGCATTCACATTAGATTGAGGCTCAATGTTATTAGACATATTATCAATATAATATAAACCATGTATCGAATAACCTATGCCAATCAATTCATTTCCAAAATAAATTTTACATAAATCTCTACCAAAAAGGAATTCATAACCCTTACTAGTGAAACTAGAGATAAAGATAATGTTTTGAAAAGCATTAGGTACATATAATACATTATCCAATAACAAAATATGATCAAGCAAATTAATAGAAGTAGATCCTATAGCCTTGGCCGCAACACTTGCTCCATTTCCAAGCTTTAAGGTTACTTCATTTGGCCTCAACCTTTTCTCATTTGCTGGATCATGCAAGGATAAACAAATGTGAGAACTTGCATTGGTATCTAATACCTATGCATTAGATGAGCTCTTAGAACATTTAGAAGTAAATAAACTAGATAAAGTCTTACCCTCTCCATCCTTGCCTTTTTCCTTAGTCTTGAGGGACTCAAGGTACTTGGGATAATTTCTCTTCCAATGTCCCTCTTTTTGATAGTGGAAACACTTTTCTTTGCCCTTTCCTCCTTCATGGTGGCCTTGCCCTTGTACTTGGCTACCACTCCCATGGGTTTAACAACACTTGCCTTGCCCTTGCTTTTCTTATTGGCCTTCTTCTTAGTCCCACTAGAAGAGGAAATAAGTACAACCTCCCTCCTTTTGCTCCCTTGGATGGCCTTTTAGGCCGTCACGAGCATGTTTAATAGCTCCGTAAGAATGCACTCTATTTTGTTCATATGGAAGTTTGCAATGGTTTGCCCGAATAATTCAGGAAGGGATTAGAGGATTATATCCACTTAGAGGTGGAAGTCCATTGAGAAGTCTAGACTCTCTAGCTCCTCTATTGATCTAATCATGGAGTTCACAAGGGCTCCAATGTCCTTTCCCTCTCTCATTTTTGCACAGAAAAGCTGCTTAGATATCTGAGAACTAGCTGTCCTACTACGCTCACAAAACGACTCTTATAAGTGTAGTAGGATTTCTCTAGCACTTATGTACTTCTCATGTTGCCGATGGACTTCGGTGGTCATGGAAGCCCACATTATGCAACGTGCTTGCATATCATCATCCTTCTATTTAGCAAGAGTTTCGTGCTCCTCTTACGAAGCATTTTTGGGAATGGATTGGGGTAGGCTTTTCTCTATCACATAAAGTATCTTTTCGGAAGCTAAAACAACTTTTAGGTTCCTTAACCAGTCAATGAAATTAGGACCTATGAGCCTATTATTGTCGAGTATGATTGAAAGTGGGTTTGAGGCTCTCATGTTATCAATTTCTATAAAAGGTAATAAGATTGATTAGTTGTAGTCATTGGAATCACCATTAGATTTAGTCTTCAATCATAATAGCCTCCCACTAACTTGGCGAATCCTACACTTCCAAGTAGGAAATGGAAATCCCTTGTTGGATGGATTTCTAGTGGGTAATGAGTTATTAATGGGCCACTAATATTCCTCAGGTGCACATTGCCATTCTTGGAATATTAGTTCTCTTTAAGTGGACAACTCTTGTCCCTCGCATCTCATGTGAGGTTCCATTAATCGGACTCCTAATGTTATATGCCTCAGGTATATATTGCCATTCTTAGCCTTTGGCATTAGTTAGGTCCATACCATTGGATCAATGAATTGTATGGATTTGAACACTACGAACCTCAGGTACACCTATTTGCCATTCTTGGCCCATAGTGTATCCATACACCTACAACATCTCAAGCTTAACAATAACACGATATGAATCTCTTGGGCCTTATATACACTCTTATGTGTCCATAGCCAATGTACATAAGCCCAAAACCATGCAAGATGTTTCTCCAATAGAGAGCCTTGACCTAAATTTAATTGGAAGATTTTTGGGCCAATTTATAAATAAAGGTCTCACCTTGCACATTAACCATTTTACAACATACATAGCTCATACATACATTGCATAGTAACATAAATCCATGTATATACATATAACATACATACATAGCATGCTTCAGTATACATATCACATATATACATTGAACATGTAAAATGGATGCACAAATAAGGAGTGATAATGGGCATTTCCTAATCCTATTATAACACTTAGAATATTTACAAGTGGGCCTAGCCCAAGAAAAGCCTTCATTCCATGAGCCTCTTTGGTCACCATCATCATGGGCCTTGCCTCCAAGCCATCAAGGTTGAATGGGCCTCCAATTGAACTCTTCAATATTACATTCAATCCTTGGCATACCAAGGCAAATAATTTACATCTTAATCCTATGCAACTAACACTTAATTACATAACCATAATAATCAAATCAATTATTATTACAAACCAAAGATTTAAACTAAGTCCATGATCAATCCTTGCATGAATGACAAGCATACATTCAATAAAATTACAACTATTGTATGTTATTTGAAGTAGCAAGTCAAGCATAACATGTGTATAACATTGTCCAAGATGCATCTTGTGTTTATAGTTCAAATAGAGGTCAATTTAAAGCATTAACATGCTAAAAAATGGGTAGCGCTACCTCCAATCACTGGCGAGTGCTAGTCCCCTTGGCTGCCTCCAGTCATTGGCGAGTGCCAGTGACTTACGATCGCCAGTCCCTTAAAGCATACTGGACTAAAACACATTTTTAAGTTGCAACACTTGCAATAAAAGCCAAAATACTTGCAACCAAGCAAATGTACAATCATAACACTTGCAATTAACATTTTTAGCATGCAAACCAACACACAAAAGAACTAAATGGTCACAACACTTGCAAACATTCATATGCTTAATCATAACAACTTGCAAATATGAATATGTACAATTACAACACTTGCAATTATCAATATTTTAGCATGTAAAGCATGTGATAGATGCCTCTGATACCACTTGTAAGAATGTGTGATCATATAACAATCAGAAGTGCAGAATTTAAAAAATTTTAATTGCATGCAATATTTGCATCAAACATAAAATACATCCATGCCCATAGATCATATCACATGGCAAATACATAACTAAACATGGATCAAGGACAACATAATACATCAACAATCAACCAAGTCATGCATTCACAACATAAGACCTAGCAACTAAGGGTTTGGTAACACTTATAAAACTCCAAGTTGGTAGCATGCTTGATAAGCTTTAGTTAATGTTGATCTTCAAGCTCCAAGCTCCCTAAATGTGAAGCCTTTAGGTTGATACACACGAATTGCACAATAAAGACCTCTAAGGATGGTGAAGCTCTATTCATAAGGCTCTCCTCTTTGACCCAAGGTGCTTGCAAGAACCCTTCAAGCTTGGATGTATAGAATAAGGAAGCAACCTCCAATGGATGATGGACTTGAAGTTGTACAACTCTTGTACACCAATGGATTTTTAGTATAAAGCACACAACACTTGTGTATGTTTGAATTCTCTACACTTAAAGAAGAAAAAGGAAGAAGACACTCTTTGTCCTTTTCTCTCTTTTGTTAGAATATCAAATTTTCCCTCAAATGTGCAAATAGAGTTATAAGTTGGTAGTCTCTACACTCTCCACTAACTATCAACATAAACAATATGATAATAGCTTGTGTATGTCATAATCAAGCCACATTCATTGCCTTAACTTGAGTATCTCACACTCAAGCTACATGCATTGCTATACCTTGAGTGTCTCATGCTCAAGCTACATGCATTTGATAGATTGAGTATCTCATACTCTATCTATATACATGGTTTTGCTTTAAAAGTGAGTGTGTGGTGTTTAGTTACATGGATAACCTTAGCCTTGGTATCATTAACACTTAATGGATATGGGCTAAGGTTTTGGGCATATGGGCTTCTCTACACTTAGAAAAGGCCCACTTCATACTAATAGACAACTTATAGGCTAATTTAAACTCTTTAAATAAATCTCATGCATAAGTCCATGTCAAGTCCATCTTTATCAATATATAAGGTACATGCAAATCTAATTTAATTAATTTAATTAATTAATTAAACTCTTTAATTAATAATCAAATTAATATAAGTCTTCACAAGTGCAACCCTTGTGTGTATGACTTACTAGGTTTAAGTCTAAATGGCAATGGGAAATAATATTAACACTTAATATCATGGAAACACCTTTCCATACTAAATGTTAAAATCCTAATTAGTCATATTTAGTTCCTATAAGTCATGAGTGACCCCTAATATAGATGTCATGACTACCCAATTAGAAATTAATGCTTAATATAGATCCACAAGAACCACAAAACACAATTATCATACAATAAATGTCCCTTTATTACAAGATCTCGATATTGGCTAGAGTCATAGTTTAGTCAAACTTTAATTGCCTCAATTATATGACCGCATCTTAAGTTCAATTCTCGATAAAACACGACCACTGTTTGTACCTAATATGGATTTTTGGGCCTATAATTAAAGTTAAGGCCTAAAGTGAGCCCAATATTGAAATCCAGCCCATTTGGTGTTACTTAGTGCAGGAAAATTATTAAGCTGGAGAAAGAAGCTTCTAGAGGGAGCTAGGAAAAATGAGCAGGGGCTGTAGAGCTGGTGGAGGAAATCCAAGAGATGCAGGTTACAGGAGTTATTGAAGGAAATTATGGTAGCATTCAAAAGGAAATTTGCTTCTGCAACAAGTACCTAAGCTATAAAAGGTAGAACATATAAATCACAAAGAACCAATCATCAATCAACACAATCAGCAAATCAATAAACAACCAGTCTAAATATCAATCTTTAGCAATTTCTTAATAGCTATTTCCTCTAGCGTTTAGTAATTTTATATTTTTGCTCTAGCAATTTTGTACTTACTACTTTTTTAATGTAATTCTCAATTCATATTTCTCCAAGCTTATTTATCATTACCTTCATCTTAATTATCATTACCTTTAGCCAAATAACCATTTCCTTTAGCAAAATAATTCATTGCTTGTCATTAATCATAAATTTTAAATCCCTTGGAACTCAAACAAACTGTGGTAAAGGAATTTAGGAATCCACATTCATTTGAAAGAAAACAGTAATTATTAATTTAGGAAATTAGTCTTCCCTAGCGTGCTCGCAAACCCGGTCTAACAAAAATTGCACTAATAATCTTTTGGCATGCTCGGTAGGACCCATTCCAACAACCCACCAGTAAACACTACTGGTGATGACACTGAATAACATGACAACCTGGTGCCTCCTGAGCAGACCCAATGGTTAAGCGGGGCACCTATTGGCTGTGATGGCTAGGAGATAGAAATTATTTATACCACTGCAACTATAACTGAGGGCTCAGATGCCCAAACCATCCTTTCAAATGGACTAAAGGGAGTTCAAGATTCATTGGCTCGGATAAATGCTACAATAAGCTAGGCTTTGCAAGAAATCACTACCTTATTCACCAATTAGGGAAGAACTTGGCAGAAGAGCTAATCAGAACACTGCTCGAAATTGTAACAATGGTAATGGTTCTAATAATGTTAGATTGATTCCTAATAACCAGATGTTTGGTAGGATGAATCACAACTCACAGCCTAGAATTTATGATCTAGAGACTATTCAGTAGGGAAGAAGCTCTGGGGGCACTATTCATCAAGGGCAAATTCCATTACCCTAAGGATATATGGCATTACCACTAGCTAATTTGAAATTTCCTCAAGGGCCTAATGTAATACCTCAGCCTTATCTGCCATTACCTCAAGCCCCAAGAGGTGGAGGAGTTGATCTAGATAGTGTGAGGGATGTCGTGTAGGAATTGTATGGTCTTGGGTTACACCAGATTGGCCATCCTGAATATCACAAACCTTACCTTGATGCTATTGATAGAGATAACCCATATCCTAAAGGGTATCGCATTCTAGAATTTTCATTATTCTCTAGAGAGGATGGGCAGTCCACTTTGGAATATATAGCGCGATTTATAATCCAGTGTGGTGAATTGGCTAACTATGAAAATTTCACTAATTTCAGGTTGAGACTGTTTCCCAATACCCTGATAGGGGCAGCATTTACATGGTATGCTACTTTGCCTAGAAATTCTACTTTTGCTTGGCAGAAGATGGAGCGACAGTTTCATACACAGTTCTTCCATGCAGAACTATCCAGGTGACTCAAAGGGCTAGTGAAACTATAAATTTATTCATTGCCAGATTTAAAAAAAATGAGGAACAGGTTCAAAATATTTCTCCATGAGTCAGAGTATGTGAAAATGGCTTAAAGGGGTCTGGACATTGAATTACGGAAGAAATTTCAAGGCATGTAATTTCATGACTTCTACGAATTGACCACCAAGATTATTGAGTATAAGGAGTAACTGAGAGAAGAGAATTAGAGAAGGAAGAATTCCATGGGAACCTATTTCCTGGAGGTATCAAATACTGAGGTGGCAGTATCTGACCTAGCCACTAATGGTTTATGTGTTTGTCCATTTTTGGAAAAGAAGGCTCCAGAAATCTAGAAGAAAACTTTAGGATCCAATTCCCAAAATCAGTACACCTTTGAAATTTTAAAAATAGAAGAGATTTTTTATTTCCTCCTCAAGGAGAATTTTATCAAATTACCTCCATACCATAAGATTCCATCCAAATAGGAATTGAAGGGGAAGGATTACTGTAAGTACCATAATTCTTTTAACCATTCTACTAATGCATGCTGCGTGTTTAAGAATGTGGTACAGGATTGAATCAATAAGGGTGTCCTGAAATTCCCTGAGAAAAAGGATACAATGTTGATTGAAGAAGATCCTTTCCCCAAGTGGCTATAGTGAATTCTGTCAATGTTGACTTGAGAGCCTTGCTAGATGTAAAGAAAAAGATCAAAGAGAAATAGGATGTCTGGGATACACTGGGATAGCCTTTTGGCAAGTTTGACTGTATGGTGAAATATTCTAAACCACCTGCTAATAATATTCCTCTAAGTTGTACTATTTCTATAGGACAGAGGAAAGAGAGCATGGAGAAAAATCAAATCCAAGGTTTAAATAGAGAATCATTCAAAGACAGGAACCATTGGAGGTCACAATTTGCAAACAAAACATTTTCCTCTTCCTTTGCACTATAAAGAAGTTACAGGCCTAGAGGAAGGAGAGATGAAAGGAGATCACCACCAAGGTTCTAGAGTAGATAACCCAGATTTATTCTACCCCCTCCTGTGCAATCCAACCAGTAGTGGCACAAGGTGGTGTTAGTATAGATGTGCCCTGAGGCCATTATTGTATGTAGACATTGTATATTTATCCCTATGGCAATGAAATATTCATTTAAATTAAGTGTTAAGTTTATTTGAATATTTACCCTTAGTATTATATTGAATGAGTTTATTATTAAGAGATGATAATATGAGTGACAAACTCATTTGGTACATATGCTATAAATGTTCATAGTCATTGGATTAATATAAAGGTAGCATTAATCCCTAGACTATCATCTTTTTCTATTTCCCTTAATTGGTATATGATATTAATAGTGGGAGGTAGTGAGTTTCATGCTACTTGATATAAGATATCAGAATAGACACGTGGATACTCAGGTGAGAGGTGGATCGAATAAGTGATGTAAGATTTGTGATTGTATGGATATTCACTTTAGTCAACAATGACAATCTTGGATATAATGGTGCATATGGTCCTTTGACCTGAGGTGACACGGTTATCCATATATGGTTGGTTAGAGTTTGCTACCACTTATATATTAGTGCTAGCCACGCATGGGTATATAGCATTTGGTGGCTCTAATTGGTTATATGTAGGGATGAGTGATCGGCCAAGATGAAATTCATTACCTGGAGTTAACCAGGATAAGATTCTATGCTATCTAAGTTATTCTTGATGAATAGGTACCTAGCCAGATCAAACTAGACTTACCCAAAAAGAGTTTTGGTGCTAGAAAGAGTTTCTAGCAGAAGTCATGTTTTATCGAGAATTGAACTTAAGATGAGGTCATATGATTAAGGCAATTAGAGTTTGACTAAACCGTGACTCTAGCCGATATCGAGATCTTATAATGAAGGGACATTTAGTGCACGGTAATTATGTTATATGGTTCTAATAGATCTACATTGAGCATTCATTTCTATTTGGGTAGTCATGATATCTATGCTGGGGGTCACTCACGACTTATGGGAACTAAATATGATTAATTGGGAATTTCACATTGAGGTTGGAAAGATGTTTTCATAATATTAAGTGTTAATATTATTTCCCATTGCCATTTAGACTTAAACCTAGTAAGTCACACACACAAGGGTTGCACTTATGGAGATTAATATTAATTTGATTATTAATTAAAGAGTTTAATTAATTAATTAAATTGGATTTGTACGTATGCGGGGATCTAGAATATCCCAAAATCTAAATTCAAAGGTTAAGACTTAATTGTAATTAAATAAATATTAATTTGGACTTGATTTAATATGTGATATTAAGTTCAAGGACTAGATTAATATTTTCCTCCAAATGCAGTCAAAGATGGGCCATGAGATGGACCACATATATTGATTTAGATGGACTTGAAATGGACATAGGATGGGGCTTTATTTAAAGAGTTTAAATAAGCCCATAAGTTGTCTAGTTTGGCATGGAGTGGGCCTTCTCTAAATGCAGAGAGGCCCATATTCCCATAACCTTAGCCCATATCTATTAAGCATTAATGATATTAAGGCTAAGGTTATCCATGTAACCAAATACAACCCACTTACTTATAAAGCAAAGCCATGCATATAGATTAATTATACTCAACCTATCAAATGCATATAGTTTAAGTGTGAGACACTCAAGCTATAGTAATGCATGTAACTTGAGTGTGAGGCACTTAAGCTATAGTAATGTGAAAAGCCCTAGAGGGGGGGTGAATAGGGTTATAAAAATTAATTGAAGAAACAAAAAATTAAATCAACAATTTTAATCCATAACACAAGAGATTTAAGGAGTTCAGATTATCAATAATCCTACGTCTCCACCTAACTTATCCCCAAGTTTGGATTTTCAACACCAACACCAATCTTATTATTAGATTGTGTTACAACAAGATGAGTTTTAAAGCTCAAGTCAAACTATATAAACAAGAGTGTTTTTCTTGGCTCAACACAAAACCAATAACAAGAGTTTTCAAGGCTTACTCCAAAACCTTCACAATCAATGTGTTTTGATATGGCTCAACATAAACCAACAAGAGTAAGAACCTCACTACCCAATTCTTCAAACCCCAAAGAAAGAGTAGATAAAATGAGTTCCTAACTCTACACACAAATCCAACTCTCTCAACAAGAATAAAGATGATTATACAAAGAATTAAGTAAGCACAAATGATGTTATAGAATTGAAGAGAATGAATGTGTGTAACCTCTAACATGTTTTTGACATCTCTATTTATAGAGGAAGGCAAAAACTAGCTATTAGAGATGGTAGAAATTATGCCCCACATGCTCCCTTAATTTGTGCTTCAAAAGATGACTTTTTCGTCTGTCAGGTGCTTCCTCACGAGCTGAAAAGCTTCCTCATAATCGTGAGCATGAAAAACTAGCCGTTAGAGTGAAATTTTAGCATACAATGGCTTCCTTATGAGCCAGAGTGGCTCGTGACCTGGCTCGTGAGCATCCCTATCAATGATGCTCACTAGCGAGCTCCCGATCGTGACTTGGCTCGAGAGCAGTGCTGCCTCCTTATGAAACTTGACATAACTTGCACAATTGAGCTCCGATTGATCTCAAACTTGAGAGAAAACTTCATAAGACTTTAAGGAACAATTGTAGGGACATCATGAGTGATTTATAAAGACTTAAATCTCCCAAAAATGTGCTCCAACATTTAAGTTAATTCAACTCAATACACTTGACATAACTTGCATATTTTGGCTCCGATTGATTTAAATTTGTTTTGCACTTCCATGGGGCTTTAAGGAACATTGTGAATGGAATCTTAAATATTTTAATGAAGCTTTAAATTTAACCAAAAGCTTGTTCCAATATTTGGAATGATGTCTTGAGGACTTATTTGAGTTTCAACCATCAATGCACATTGTCCTTAACACTTGAGAACAACCTAGCTTATAATCACACTTAAATGAAAGTATTAGATAATCAAAATTGTTTGTTAAAATTAAAACCAAGGTTTAGATTGATGATCATGCAAATGTCCAATAAATCTCAACAAAAAATTTCCATTTAAAAAATTTAACTAACATAAAAATATGACTAAATTTATAATGTTATACCATGTTTGATTTATTTTTTATTTTTTTTAAATTATGCACTTTTTTACACTATTATAATATAGAAAATAATAGAAATTTTAAATTATTTTTTAATTATATTAAAAAATTACATTTTCCAACAAATTGATGATTATTTTTGTCGATGTAAATGAAGGTTGATTAATAAAATAGTGAATTTATTGCTTAAAATTTTTAACTAAATATCAAATTATATTGGTATTTATATTTTATTTTTAAGAATATTTGTAAAAAATTTTATAGGTATTTGCATTTTATTTTTCAAAATATTTGTAAAAAATTATATATATATTTACATTTTATTTTTAAGAATATGTAAATTTTAATTTTAATTAAATTAAGTTCAAAACTGTAAAGTGTAAGGGTATTTTTGAATTTTTTTATAATTATTCACATATTGACCTTTGACTAATAGTATATTCCAATAATATTCTCACTTTTTTTAACGGAGAGGGGAAATTATTTGACGAAACTAAAACTGAGGGGATTTTTAGTTATTTTTAAAAACAGAATGATGAAGTAGTAATTATGGTCTAACCTCAGGGGGTAATTGTAATTATCCTTTTTTTATTTTTTTAAAATTCATCTTTATATATTGTATTTCATTAAAATTATATAATAATGTAATAATTTTTGTTTTAATATATATATATATATATAATTTTATTATTCTAAATATTTAAATAAATCTAATATATAAAAAATAGTATAATACATTGGATACTAACTCTAGTAATATATACATTAAAGCAAGTAAATTTAATGCTTTAGTTTAATTTCTATACTAAAAATGTGATTAATTTTCTACTATTTTGCTTACACCATATATATTCATAATCATTATTAGCTTGTTAATTGCAATACAATTAATTATAGTAAAATTACCTCATGGGCCTATTATGGTCTTGCATAAGTAATGGAAGTCAATTCAAAAAAGTTCTACTACAAGTAGTTGGTATTGCGTCCAGTATTTCTCATGGAGCAACTAATAATTAAGAACATATTAAAATTGAAAGAGAGAGAAAATAAAGAAGGAAAAAGAAGGAAAAGAAGATAGCGAAAAGAGAAGAGCTTTAAAGAAAGGAAAGAAAGAATTAAAGAAATAACGAGAGAAGAAATATTGTGTAGAGAAAACATAAATTGTTATTATCCAATAATGAGTCTCTTTATAATTTTATTATAATTAGATTCTCTCAAAGCTAATTATTGCTGACTAACCAATCAGGTTTTAGCTAAACCAAATAGTACAGTAAAACACTAAGAGTAACCACACATGACATGTCATTACAATTCATTCCTAAAATCATTCATTATCATATTATATGTTAGCTATTGTAAATGTAATAACACCCTCCCCTTTGGCATTAGTCTTGTCCTTAAGACTAAGATTTAGAAATTGAGCTTTAATGTTAGCTACATCTTCCTAAGTGTTATCAGTTGGACTCATATTAACCCACTGAATCAACAACTGAGGGACTAGTGTCTTATTTCTGATAAGAGTTCTAGTAGCTATAATTGTTGTAGGAGTTATTATGAATTGACCAAAAGGATAAACTTCAAGCAAAAAAGTGCTTACATATTATTGATCTCCAAGTTTCTTTTTAAGTAAAGAAACATAAAAGATTAGACGAATCAATGATGAAAAGGGAAGGTTAAGTTTATATGCTCCTATTTCCACCTTCTTTAAAACTTCAAATGGACCATAAAACTTGACTGAAAGTTTCAAATTCTTATTGAGTGCAAAAGAGGTCTTTTACAGGGCTGAAGCTTCAAATAAACCATATCATCGATATCAAATTGCTTTTCACACCATTTAAAGTCATAGTACTGCTTCACTTTATTTTATGCTTAAGCTACCATGTTAATTACCCATTTTTTAATGAATTTCTTCAAAGATCTACCAGTCATTATATGTAAGTTCTTATGAGATCTGATCGCTTGAATTAAAAAAGGTTTATCATCTTTATGGATTATCACTTGCTTTAAAATATAATATCACAAAACTGAATTGTATTTGTTCATCCAATATGCTCCTAGTACCATTCCATATTCTCCCAAGCCAATAATCCTCATATTATGAGTAAATGTTTGATCTTGTATTATGCAAGTAAAGCCAATACATTTAGATTTGCTCACTAATTTGCTTCCATCATCCATAGAAATAACAAATGCAATAGCTTTAACCACCTTACATTTTATTCTTTCAGCCCATTTCTTATCTACAAAACTATTAGCACTACATTAATCATATTTGCTGAAATGGTGTTAGCAATTTGGTGACTTGCCAATATATTATTAGACAAATAAATATCATCTTCCTCTTCAGAATCTCCAATTTCTTCATAATCCTGTAACTCTTGTTCAACAATAGTTTTAGAAGTATTTTCAACATTCATAGCTAAAAATTATTTTGCTTTGCATTTATGTCTTGGAATAAACCTTTTTCCACATCTAGAATAAATACTAGTTGGTATTATATTGTCAGCGACCTTAGATTTATCATGGATTTGGCTATTTAAGAATTTTTGGTGGTTTATATTTTAAGAGTTATAAGTTTTGAAAAGTCTGGCATGAGAAGGTGAAATATAATTTGGGTTTTTAGAATAGGACTAGTCTGAATTTCTAAAGTAATTATTTGGGTAAAATTTAGAGAGGTTCAGGGCACTGATTTATTTTTCTTGTAGCTTAAAAAGTTCAAAGGCTTAATAAAGGTTTGAAGGTTTAAGCATTTATACAGCATTTATGAGAGTCTCATTAAGGCTACTTATATAGATAGATATAAAATACCTTTTATCTAATCTAGGAACATATTTAAGCATGAGAAATTTAAGTCCTTTAAATCTCTCTTAATATTCAAGCAATGATCCCTCTTACTGTAGCTTTATGAACTATTGAATAATTGCATTCACCTTTTTTCTTACTAAATCTCCTTATTAAATCTTCCACAAACTCATCCCAGTTACTATTACCATTATTAACAAGCCAACTTGAAACCACAGATTAATTCTTTCTAAAAAATACATGGAAGCTATTTCAATCTTATTTTCTTCACTAATTCCATTCAATTGCAATAATTTCTCATATTTTTGTGCCCAACTTCTAGCATTATCCCCATCAAAGACTAGTATATCAATCTTTAAGAAATTGGATTTAAACCCACTAGTAATTTCCTTATATCCCCTATAATTTCACAAAAATTCCTAGCTTTTGGAGTAGGAAGAATCTCATTCCCAATTTTACCCAATTGAACATTAGGGTTAATTTGAGAATCAAGAATCTTACCCATTTATTGTTGATGTTATTGAACCACTTCTAAGAGCTTATTGAATTTATTAGTAAGTTCCTCTATCTTTCTATCAAGAATCATTACTCGATCTAATCCCTATGTTGTGGTTGACGAGAAACTCTATCTTCAGTTTATAACTCACAGTCTTCAATGTCAATAACTAAATTCTTGTTCCTGTTATTCTTCTTATTTCTTATGAAAAAGTAATGGATTGGTCCATATCAGAGTGCTCTGATACCAAATTATTGTGTCTAGTATTTCTCATAATGCAATTAACAACTAAGAACATATTAAAATTGAAAGAATGAGAGAATAAAGGAGGAGAAAGAAGAAGAAGAAGAAGAAGATAGTAAAAAGAGAAGAGCCTTAGACAAAGGAAAAAAAGAATTAGAGAAATAACGAGAGAAGAAATGTTGTGTAAAGAAAACAAAATTTTTTTTATCCAATAATGAGTCTCTTTACAATTTTATTACAATTATACTCTCTAAAAGCTAATTATTGCTAACTAACTAATCAGATTTTAGCTAAACCCAACACTATAGTAAAGCACCAGGAGTAACCACACATGACACATTATAATTCATTTTTAAAATCATTCACTATCAAATTACATGTTAGTTATTGTGGATATAACGGCTAGAAGTTGGAACCATATAAACAAAAGCTCATTGGATCAATTTTATGTCACAAGAATTCACCAATGAGTACAAATCTATCACCATTAGGCACTATCATCCTATGTCTAAGTCCAACCATTTGAATTTCTAATAAAATTATGACTAATTATTTCACCTAAGCAATTTAATTGAAATTGCCAAATAGAAAAAATGTAAATTACCATATATTTTAATGTAAATTCCAACAAGGCAAAAGAATTTTCAAAAATCCAATAACAACTTGGAAGTAGGTTATGAAACATGAATAAAATATTCAAAAAGGATAATAAAAAAAGGCAATGGTCCTAGGATCAAGATAGTTAAATATGACCCTAATATTATAATATAACTCAATTTTAAACTTTTCAATAAAAGCAAACCAAAGGAATTCATTAAGCATCGATAAAACTTTTTATGAACTTATCTAAATAACCATAAATATACAGAGAAATATTATATTTCAAAATATACTTTTCTCTCATGGGGACAAACGGATGATTTTAATAGCCCTGCATAGCTTATATATATATATATATATATATATGCAACTTTTGCATGAATACTAGAATCTCATCTAATCCAAGAACATATCACAAGAATATTACATGGCTAACATGAATACCTAATGAATAACACATCAAAGCAACAAACAATACAAATCACTACAAGCTAAGAGCCTAGTATCTAAGAGTTTAATAACACTTACAAACTCCTAGAGTGTGCGACACTCTCGACAAACTTTAGGTTGTTGTGATCTACAAGCTTCAAGCTCCCCAAATGTGAAGCCTCTAGCTTAAAACATACAAGTAGTCCAATGAGATTTCAAGGATGTTGGAGAACTACCCGAAAGCCTCTCCTCTTGAAGATGACCTAAGACACTTGCTAGAACTCCTCCAAACTTAAATGTATAGGACTTTGTAGTAACCTTTAATGAATGTCAAAGATGGATATATATTTATATAACTCTTGTACAATAATGGCCTTTTTCTTAAGAGCTCACAACACTTGTGTTTTTATTACTCTTTACACTTAGATGAAGAAGAAAAAAGAAGATAATATCTTAACTATTAAGAATTCTCTCTATTTGTCTCTTAATAGTGTAAGAAAAAAAAGTAAGCTCTCTAATGTGCATTAATATTTGTCTCAACAAAACCCACTAACTTAAAGACATGCATATGACAATAACTTTTAAGTGTCTCACACTCAAGCTTCACTCATACTCAAGCTTCATGCATGTGTATGTTTGAGTGTCTCACACTCAAACTACATGCATGTATGCCTTTGAGTGTCTCACACTCTAACTATATGCATGGATAGCTTTTTTCTTAGGTGGCCTTGTTTTTTAAATAAGTAGGATTAGTTTGGTTATAAGAATAACCTTAGCCTTTGACTTCAGTAACTTTTAATGAGTTGGGTTAAGGTCTTGGATCTGTTTAACTCTTAAACAAGTGCCATATATATACCAAACTAATTAAAACACCTCATTGGCTTATTTAACTCTTAAATAAAGCCCAAATCTTATCCATCATATTTAATCCTTATGGTCTATCTCATGACCCATATCCATACTACAATTAGAGGTAAATATCAATTTAGTCATTGAACTTAATATCATATATTAAATCATGTCCAAATTAATATTTAATCAATCACAATTAGTTCTAACCTTTGAATTTAGATTTTAGGATATGCTAGATCCCCACACATGCCCAAATTATATTTAATTAGTATAATTAATTAATTAAACTCTTTAATTAATAATTAAATTAATAATTATCATTGTTGATGCAATTATTATGTGTGTGACTTACTAGATTCAAGTCTAATTAGCAATGGAAAATAATATTAACACTTAATATTATGGAAACACCTTTCTATGCTAAATGTAAAAATCTCAATTAATCACATTTAGTTCTCATAAGTCATGAGTGACCCTTAGCATATATGTCATAACTACCCAATTAAAAATGAATGCTTTCCATAGATCCACAAGAACCATAGAACATAATTACCATGCACTAAATGTCCCTTCATTACAAGATCTCAATATCGGCTAGAATCATGGTTTAGTCAAACTCTAATTGCCTCAATCATATGACCTCATCTTCAGTTTAATTCTTAATAAAAACATAACTATTACTAGAAATTCTTTTCTAGCACTGAAACTCATTTCGGGTAAGTCGAGTTTGACTTGGCCAGGTACTTATTTATCAAAAATAACTTAGATAGCATAGGATCTTATCCCAGTTCACTCTAGGTAATGAATTCCATCTTGGCCGATCATTCATCCCTACATATAACTAACTAGAGCCACCACATGCCATATACCCATACATGGCTAGCACATGTATGTAAGTAGTAACAAAATCTAACCAACCATATGTAGATGACTATGTCACCTCAGGTCAAAGGACCATACGCACCATTATGTCCAAGATTATAATTATTAACAAAAGTGAATTTTTATACAATCACAAATCTTACATCACAGTTTAATCCACCCATCACATAAGTGTTCATATATCTATTATGATATCTCATATCAAGTAGCATAAAACTTACTACCTCCCACTATCGATATTATATACCGATAAAAAAAATAGATAGAGGTGATCGTCTAGGGATTAATATATTGGTAAATAGCTATTGGTAATCTGTTGGTCAATACAAACAAACTGAATATATATTGGTAAATATCTGTTGGTAAATACCAACAAACTAGATAAATGTTGGTAAATATATGTTGGTAAAATGCCAACAAGTGTGTTTCTGTTGGTAAATATTTACTATTTTTTGTTGGTAATACAAAAAACTATTTTAATTGAAACTTACTAGTAATTTGTTGGTATTGTTTTATCATTAATATTTGATATTCATTTTAAATAATATTCAATAAACAAATTGATTTACACCTGGAATATAACATATCATATGAGTTCCAAATTTAAAGATAAATGTCATTGATTTTTTAAAAGATAATAGATAATAAGTTTCTAAAAAGTATAAGTTTTTAACCGTTAATAAGTTCCAAAATGAGTTTCCTATAAACTGATAATTTATTTTAATACAGCCTTTGTTTAGCGGTCACCTATTGTAGATCCTCTGCATCATCTTCATTAATATTGTCGGTAGTAGGTGATAAGTAAAAATCTGCAAGCGTACGAAATCATAACAAGTAGTAATAAAAATATCATCCCACAGAGATTGTAAAATTGAATACTGAAATAATCACTATGTTTGTTTGTTTAGACACAAAAATTGAGTTGAGTTTTCAAAGAACTAAACTAAATCAAAGTAAAGAAAATCAAAATTTAATCAAATTTAAAAGCAAGGATTCTTACTCTTAATTTTGACCATTTCTTAAGATCGATCAACCAATTAGATCTACGTTAATCCTAATTCATTTTGAAGGGATCTTAGGAATCATAGATCTTTCTCTCAGATAAACCTATGATTAATTAGGAATTAATTAACACTAAGTTTTTCAACTCTCACCAACCTAATATCTTTTAAATCTAATTTTAAATCACAACCTTTTAATCAATATTAACCACTTAACTATCTCTCAACTAATTAAACAATTAATAGGTTATTACCTAATCCTACAGAACCTATCTCTCAATCAAGCTCTATAGTATTAATTCAATCTTAGGGTGATCAGGCCTAAAATGATATTAAGCACAATAATAACCAATGAATTAGAACTATCAACCTAACATTAATCATAATAGGCACATGGTCAAATTGGAATAAGAACCCTAAAAAGAATTTTAGCCACTCATATTAAAAAAAAAAAGATATGAAGAAATGAAGAAAACAAATCCAATCATAATAAATAATAAGAAAAGTTGACAAGGAAACCCCTTTCACAAAGGTGTAGAGAATGCTTGTTCTTCATAATCTTCAAATCAAATCCCTATTCTAATCTGAGCAAAACATAAACTAACTAAAAATGTTCTGAAAAATAATCAAAGAAATAAAAATCCAAGAACAAACTTAAATGAAAAATAAATGGTTCTATTTATAGACCTAGTTACCAAATGAGAAAGGTCATCTAAAACCTTTCAAACTCTATCTAATCTAGAGCTTAAAGATAAGCTCATTTCTATCCAAACTTCAGCTCAAAAACTACTTTTGATTGGCTGCCACATCAACATGCATGGGTGCGCAGGAAAGTGGCACGGCCATGCAACGTTTTAGTCCTAAATTACCCAAAAATAGACACGGGAGTGCAAGAATATGGCATAGCTGTGCAACCCTATAGCTTGCTCTCTTCATGAATCAGGCATGGCCATATAGGAATATGGCATGGCTGTGCACTACTGCTGCGAGGATAAACTTCAAACTTGACATCCCAATCTCATCTTATCCTCATTTGCTATCTCCCTCCTCTTCCAAATGCATCATACAAATAAAAACTTAACAAAAATCACTTATTCAAAATAAAATTAACTAAATCCTAATAACATAACAAAATAACTAAAATTAACTATACTAACTAAAAATTAATTAAATATGCAACTAACTAAACCTAAAATGTATAAAATAAAGTGCTCAAAATAAGACATTTTTCACACTTATCAACTCCCTCACACTTGAGCCTTTGCTTATCCTCAAGCAAAATAAGAGAACAACATATTTTTACAAAGAACCAACATCATTAATAGTTTTTAACTTGAGAAACCACTCTAATCTCCCTTTAATACAAGGTTCACAACTAAAAATTAAATCAATAACTCGAGGTCAAGAACATAACAATTACCAAGTGAAAAGCAGACTCCCTCGTTGAATTCATAAAAAAGCATGATTAATAACCAAGAAAAATGAAAGTAAGTAGGAAACACAAACACTTAAGTAGTTCTTTCATTAATAACACCCTAAAGGCACACAACTTAATTCTTAAAATTTTCTTATCGTAGTATCCCCCACCTGTCCATATTACTCAATGTGGATACCTCAATAAAGTCCTTTGAATACTCATACCTTTTATAGAGCATTGAAGTATAGGTACAAGTGCATTTTACGCTCCATCTCGCTTAAGGATTTTATTTTATTTTTTTAAACAGTGCCTATGTATATATGAACTACAATAAAAGAATTAAATTCTTACTTACAAGCATTTTTCTCAACTATTAAGTATCCGAGTTCAATCATTCAATGAAAGAGTAAACATTAAGTTCATTAAAATTTAAAAGTCCTTAACCACAAATTATTCCTCTAACTTAACAGTTAAAACAAAGCATTAAAAGGAGATTATTACATTTACTCAAGAAAAACACACCTAATGACATAAACTCTTCATAGAAATAGGCTCAAAAACTCAAGTAGAGGGTCTTTTATTCATGCAAAGAAAAACTAAAATGCAAAAACAATAAAAATAAAAACAAAGCAGAAAAATAAAAAGGGAAAGTAGACTTCCCTAATCAGATGCATTCAAGGACGAGATATGTGGAACTATAACTTCAATAGATAGCTCTATTGATTCCTTCATTTCCTTGTCTTGAGAGATTAATTATTTTAGCTCTTCCACTTTGGCTATCAAATTGTCCATCCGTATGTCACGTATCATCTTATAAACTTCAAATTTAGTGATCACATCTATAAGCATATGTCCTACCCTTTGATCAGTTTTATTTGCTACATCTTCTATCTTCTTTTCAACTTTCTCAAATTTATCATCAATTCTCTTCCTCTTTGTTGCTTTATTCTTCTTTCTTGCTTTTGCCTTACCATTCTTCTTATTCAATTTAGCATCCCTATTAGCTACTTGAGGCTTGACATCTTCTTCCTCTTCTTCGCAAACATCATTAAAATTCTCTACCACCTTTGGAAAAGGAAATTCTCCATGTCTTAAGGCAGATTGATGCAGCTGATAGTATTTTTGACAGTCCGCATTCTCTAATGCTTCCCAATCTGTGATGACCTCAGCTCAAACCATAAATCCCTTATCAAACACTTCATGTTCCATTGGCTCAAAGAGGGTGATTTTTCTTAAAATAAAATGCATGGCTAGGCCTGTGACAATGTGGCCCATAGACATCAATGCTTTTTATCCCTGCACAACACGCTACATCATACGAAAAATAAAATAGGCATTATTTACCCTACGGTAAGTATACAAACACTAAATTAAGAACAATTCATCGGGTAAAACTTTAGTGCTATCATTCCTACCAAAGATAGTGTGTGCCATGAACTTGTGCATTAGCAAACATGAGTGAATTTCAATTAAACCACTAATCATTATATCACCATTGCCTATTCTATCTCCATTAGTGATTTCAAACCAAAACTAACTCATGTTGAATTCGGGTGGAGGTTGACAAATACCTCCTTCAAAAAAACTAAAGATTTCAGTCATGAGTTCATAGTCAAAATTATATTCCTTTCCAAAGAATCTACATAAAAAAATTCTTTGCTCCTCATCTTTGATTTTCAATGTAGTGTAAAATTCAATGGTTAGTTCTAGGAATACATCATATTGCATTGTTTCCAATTTATACCAACCTAGCTTTCTACATAAAGTATTCACATAATCATGCATTCCAATTTCTTTTAAGATCTTATCATCAAAATATTTTGGTATGCACAAATTTCTTTTATTAAGAGAACAAAATCTCTTACCTTCTTCATCTGAGAAAATAGGAAAAAAGATATCATACTTATCTTTGAGGTCAATTGGCTTAGCTCTCCTTTCCATTGGTGCCTTCCCTTTGCTATTTAGCCCTTGGTTAGACATACTACATGAACTCATCAGGTAGTAAGAAAAATAAATGCAAAGAAAATAGATACAGAGAAATTGATGAAAAGAAATTAAGAATAAGTGCAGAGAATGTAGAAGAATTGAGAGTTAAACAATTCAATGCCTTAAATAAAAAAAAAATTTAAGTTTAAAAGGATTGAAAGACTCAATTCGTATCCCAATCTTAAAAAGATGAGTTTTATTGAAAAGAAACATCTAAATATCCTAATAAAAAAAAGAATTTAAAGAAAACACAAACTCTAAAAAAAACTAATATAAAACTTGAAAAATAAATAAAAAATAAAACTGTAAAATTTTTATTTTTCCCTCTTCCACACTTAAATTATGCAATGTCCGCATTACTAAAAATTGGTCCGAAATTCATGTACGTAGCAAGAGCAGGTCGCACAGCCATGCCAAAATCACATATGGCCGTGCCTGCCTTACTTCTTTTTCTCTCTGATCTCCATCGCATGTAGGGTAGAATGGTTTTGCTGTATTGAAAATTTGCATAGCTAAGCCCTTGACATACATAAATTAATGCAACATTGTAAGTGAAGGAAAAGTGAAATAACTAACAACTAAAAGACATTAAAATTAAAATTTAAACGACAAATCAAAATAACTACACAAAGTTCATTAATGAAACAACATACAAAATTACATCAATGAAACATAGTGCAAACATAATACAACTAAAACACAAATTGAAATACAACTCCATCAATTCATCATTTTATGGTCTTCAATTGCACCCCGGTCCGTGTGGCTAATAAGGAGGTGGAGAGAAATTTTACGATTGAAAGTATGCCATCAAATTGTGGTTGATCATGATACTTTGATGCATCTTACCTATGTTGGTATTCATGCTATGAGCCATTGAGGTAAGCTCCCCAACATTCGAATCAATCACCCTTACTTGAAGCTCTAAATCATCTAGTCTTCACATGACATCTTGCATGTCTCTATTTTCTTCTTCCTCCTCCATTGGTTATGGTGGTGGTGCATTAATGAGGTGGGGATCTCCTTGATGATCTCTTGTGACCATGCCAATAACTTCCATTATTGAAATATCGATCAAGAATGTCCCTTTAGCTTGTCAAAAGGCATGTTGTTAATATCAAAACCAACATAGTAGGCAATATTAGTGACCAAGCCACCAACTTTGATTGCTTCTGCCATCTTATTAGCCACATCTTTTAACTTAAGTGCAATTGCATGGAAAACATCTAATTGCTTATTGTTACACATGCAATACAAAATATTCAGCTCCAATATGGTCACCATGAAATCTTCATCCTTTCTAGCAAATAAAGAATGAGCCATCAACCTATGCAAATACCTTAGAGCCGGCGATTGAATATAAGATTCGTTTGCCGCCCTAGGTTCATAGAAACTACTCCTTTGGCCAGTAATTTCATTTCACAATTCATCCCTATCATATTCAACCATCGCATTTTGATCCGTAGGGAAATAAAATACATCATTTAATTCAAACAAGCCTATACTATGTACTATATTTCCCAACCTAAAAGTGAGCAATAGGGCTTGATCATCAAAATGGAAAGAAAAGAGAAATTCGTATGTAGGCCTAATATAAGTTGGGTATTGCATTATTACAAAAGCTTCCCATCCCATTCTAGTGAGGTATATGTTAACTTCATCCAATAATCCAACCTCTTGCAAAGAAGATGCATGCATATACTTATTAGGCATAATTTTCCTAGAGAGTATTTGTTCAAACTTCTTCCGTTGCCCCTCATGTCCAAATTGAATAGTTGAAGGAAAAGAAATTACCATTCATTCTTTATCCTCACTTGGATGTCTAGAGCTTCTACCACGTTGTCTCTTTGATCGGGGCCTTGATTTTTTAGTGGCAATTATTTTCCTTCTTGGTTCTTTTTCTATGGCTAATGAATAATTGAGGAAGAAAGCTTGTTAAGAGAGAATTTTTGGATAGAGGAAAAAGAATGGTGAAGGAGGATATTACAATAAAAAAATTGATATATGTGGGAAGAGAAGAGAAGAGGGTGGTATTTATATAGAGAGAGGAGGAAGAAAAAGAAAGATTAAATATGGAAAATTGAAGAATTGGGAGTTGGGAAAGTAGTCAAAATGAAGAGCCCTAAAAATTGAGAAGTTTTAGATGTTGGGAAAGTGTTGAGGAGTTATGGGAAAGTGAAGAATTTATGGGTTGGGCACGCTGCTTAAGATAAATTTTTGCATCTTTAAAAAAAATCTGACAGTGTGCACAACCATGCTAAAATTAAGCATGGCCGTGCATTGATTGATGCTCAATTTCACCTTGTCAGGCACGAGCGTGCGTCAAATGTGCATGGCCGTGCCTGCCTTAATACAAATCCTTTGACTGGCGCTCTCTTGAGGCACGGGCATGTGGAAAACATGGATGGTCGTGCTTGGTTTGAGTATTTTTCACCTGAACCATCTCTGCTTTGGCACGAGCATACGAAAAACATGGTCGCATGGCCGCACAACAGGGTGTGCAACCTGTCTACTTGAACAAAACAAGAAAAATTCTAGAATTTAAGCACAAATTATCATGCAATCACAACCACTTAGTTTCCTTATAAATATATACTTACATAACATCTTTTCGTGCTCCTCCTTTGTCAAATCCTTTTGTTTTGAGAGCTCCTCCTCTTCACTACTGAAAAATAAAATACAAATATTCAGAACTCAAAACATAATTCTAAAACTAAAACAAAGAAAATAAAAATGAAAAGAAAAGCTTGGTTGAGCCCCTAAGAAGCACTCTTTTAGGTCTATGAGCTTAGACTATTATAATCTTTAGGGTATTGAATCAGCCAAAAAGGCCAATTGGCGAGAATTCTCCAATGCATCTCCATAGTAGATTTTCAATCTTTGCCTATTAACTTTAAACTTTTCTCCTTGAGTGTTGCAAACTTTTATAGCTTTATAGCTTTATAGGGATATACATGACTTACTATTAATGGTCCTAACCATCTACTTTTCAACTTCTTTAGAAATAATCCAAGTCTAGAGTTGAATAGCAACACTTGGTCTCCTTCTTGAAAAATCTTAACCTTTACCTTGGCATTATGCCATTTCTTAGTACGTTCTTTATAAATTATGAAGTTTTCATATGCCATTTCTCTTATCTCCTCCAATTCACTCAACTGTAAAAGTCTCTTTTTAGTAGCTTTCTTGCAGTTATAATTCAAAGCCTTAATTGCCCAGTAAGCCTTATGCTCAATTTCTACAGGAAGATGATATGCTTTTCCATAAACCAACGTATATGGAGACATTCTAATAGGTGTCTTATATGTTGATCGATATGCCCATAAAATATCATCCAACTTCTTTGCCCATTTTTTTCTCGGCTTACTCACTGTTCTTTTTAGAATCCGCTTTTAATTCTCTGTTACTGACTTCCACTTGTCCACTTATTTGGGGATGGTATAGAGTGGCTATCTTGTGTTTCACTCCATAATGAGCTAGCAATGCTTCCATATTTTTGTTGTAAAAATGTGTTCCTCCATCACTTATGATAGCTCAAGGCATCCCAAACCTGGCAAAGAGTCTTCTCAAGAAATTGCAAACTACTCTTATATCATTGATTGCACATGCTTGAGCTTCCACCTATTTAGATATACAAATCCATACAGACAAGTATATACTTATTTCCGTTTGAAATAGAAAATGATCCCATGAAATTTATGCCCCATACGTCAAAGATCTCTACCTCTAGAATTCCAGATTAAAGCATTTCATCCTTTTTTGATATGTTACCACTTCTTTGACATGCATCGCAATTGAGTACAAACTTCCTAGCATCATGAAAGAGTATAGGCTAATAGAACCCTACTTCAAGAACTTTAGCAGCAGTTCTTTATAGGCCAACATGGCCACCATTGACCATCCCATGATAATGTTGTAAAATTGAACTGGTTTTTTCATCTCCTACACATCTTCTTATCATGCCATCACTGTATAGCTTCTAGAGATATGGATCATCCTACAAATAAAACTTAGAGTCATAAATGAGCTTTTTTCTTTGTTGACTATTGAATTCTTTCGGAAACTTTCCACTTGAGACTAAATTAGCTATGTCAACGAACCATGGTATATTTAAACTTCAGATTGCCAACAATATCTCATTCGGGAATAGCTCCTAGATAGGTTCTTCTTCTTCAGTTTCTTCTTGCTCTAATTCCAATCTTGAAAGATGATTAGCTACCAAATTCTCTAATCCTTTCTTATCTCTGATCTCAATGTCAAACTCTTATAAAAGAAATACCCATCTGATGAGTCTTTACTTTGAGTCCTTCTTGTTCAAAAGGTACTTCAATACTGCATGATCTGTATACACAATAACTTTAGAACTAAGAAGATAAGATCTAAATTTATCAAAAGCAAAAAATTTTGCTAGCATCTCCTTCTCAGTTGTTGCATAGCTGAGCTGTACATCATTCAAGGTTCAGCTTGCATAATAGATGACATGAAGTTTATTCTCCTTTCTTTGGCCAAGTACTGCTCCTACTGCATGATCACTTGTATCACACATCAATTCGAATGGACAGTTTCAATCGGGTGATACAACTTTAAGAGCTGATATTAATGCTTCTTTCAACATGTCAAAAGCCAGTTTACAATCATTAGTAAAGTCAAAAGAAGAATCTTTCTCAAGTAACTTATAAAGAGGTTTATAAATTTTTGAAAAATCTTTGATGAATCATTGATAGAATCCTGCATGGCCTAGGAAACTTCGAACTCCTTTGAAATTTGTTGAATAATGAAGCTTTTTAATGGTTTTCACTTTTACTTTATCCACTTTAATACCTTATGCTGATATTTTATGCCCAAGAATGATTCCTTCTTCTACCATAAAATGACTCTTTTTTCAATTTAACACTAGATTTGTCTCTTCACACCGTGTAAGAATCTGCTCTAAATTCTCCAAACATCCTTCAAAAGAGCTTCTATAAACTGAGAAATCATCCATGAATGCATCCGTAATTTCTTCTACCTAATCTGAGAATATAGCCATCATGCACCTTTGGAAGGTTGCTGGAGCTTTGCATAATTCGATTGGCATCCTTCTATAAGTAAATGTGCCATAAGGATATGTGAATATCATTTTCTCTTGATCCTCTGGAGCGATTGCTATCTGATTGTAGCCTGAATAGCCATCTAAGAAATAGTAGAAAGTATGTTATGCTATCCTCTCCAATATTTAATCAATGAACGGTAGTGGAAAATGATCCTTCCTTGTAGCTGAATTCAATTTTTTGTAGTCGATGCACACTCTTTATCCATTCATCACTCTTGTTGGAATCTTTTTATCTTTTTTATTTTTCACCACGGTCATGCCTCCTTTCTTTGGTACACACTAGATAGGACTTACCCATGAACTGTCTAAAATTGGGTAAATACCAATGTCTAATAGCTTAACCACTTCTTTTTTCACCACTTCTTACATGTTTGGATTGAGCCTTTTTTGCCTTTCAATGGTTAGCTTATATTCGTCTTCCATTAGAATTTTATGCATGCAATAAGATGGACTTATTCTGCTTATATCAGAAATTTGCCGACCAATTGCTCTTATTCTCCACTTAAGCATCCTCACAAGTAAGTCTTCTTGGTCTCGGGTGAGTTTAGAGAATATAATCACAGGTAAAGTTTAATTTTCTCTAAGAAAAGTATACCTCAAATGTTAGGGTAAAGGTTTCAAGTCTAAATTCGGTGGTTTTATGATTAATGGTGGTGTATGTTCAGTGTATGGCAATTAGATCTAGGAAAAAGGGGTTTGGTATTTAAGGTATTCTTCATCTTGAGAGGTTTGTGGTATATACACTTCTCAATATTCTCTAATTCATCACAATTTCCTAACCTCCTTCATTGGACTTCACTCACATATTCGTTCACAATATTAATTCTAAAGCAAAAATCATTATTAGAAGGATATTTTATACTTTGATAGATATTGAACTTACAACTTTCCTCACCTACTCTTAGGGTCAATGTTCCATTATATACATCAATGATTGCTTTTGCTGTGTAAAGAAAGGGCATACCAAGGATTAATGGAACATCTTCATCTTCCTCAAAGTTAAGGATAACAAAGTTAACTGGAAAGATGAATTTTCTAGCCTTTATAAGTACATCTTCTACTATACCTTATGGTTACTTTACTATCCTATCTGCAAATTGCAAGCGAATGATTATAGGTTTTACCTCTCTTAGTCCCAATTTTCTATAAATTGACAAAGGTATAAGATTAATAGAAGCACCTGAATCATATAAATAATTTTGAAATTATAAATTTCCAACAGAACATGGGATAGTAAGACTCCCTGGTTGCTTCCTTTTTAAAGGAATTTTATTAGAGATGATGGCATTACACTCCTTTGTAAGCATAATTGTCTCACATTCTTGTAACTTTTTTTTTGTTTGAAAATAACTCCTTCAAGAACTTTGCATATTTAGGCATCTGAGACAGACATTCTATAAAAGGAATATTGATATGGAGTGTCTTGAATCTTTCCAAGGACTTGGCAAACTACTGATCATGCTCCTGTTTCTTCAGTCTTTGTGGATATGGTACTAGAGGTTCATAAGGCCGAATTGGTGGTGACTTTGCTTTCTCCTTAGACTCATTTGGAACTTCTAGATCCTTTTGTACAGTAGCCCATTCATCTTCTTGCATTTTCTCTCCTTCGTTCTTCTTTTCTTCATATTTCAGTGTTACTTTGAGGGTTTGAATCTCTGTGCCACTTCTCAAGGTAATAGCCTTCAATTGTTCCTTTAGGTTTTTCTCCGTATTGCTCGGTAATGCACCTTGATTCCTTGTAGATAAGGAATTTACTAGCTGCCACATTTACACTTCTAGATTATAAATAGAAGAGGAATGATTTTAAATCATTGCTCCATCCTCTTTTGAGCTTCATCTTGCTGACTCATCTTTGATGACATTACATCCATGAATTTCTCCATCTTGCTTTCCATTGAACTTCCGGAGGATGAACCTTTGTCTTGGTTAAATTGAGGTTGAGGTTAAGGTTGTTGTGCATTCTGACCTCTAAATCCTAGTAGTGCATGTGGTCTTCACTGGTTATTTTCTTGATTGCTCTAGGATAGATTTGGATGATTCCTCCAACTAGGATTGTAAGTTTTACCATAGACTTGGTTTTGAGGCCCTTTGAATTTGCCCACATAGTTGACACCCTCTGTTGACATTCCTTGCATCATTTGACATTCTATTGTAGGATGACCTCTTTGATATAATTCACAAGAGGAAGACAATATTGATACTGCATTAACGTTCACTTTGTCCATCCTTTTTATAAGAGCATCGAGCTTTGCATTCAACATGGTAAAATTATCCATATTTTTATTGCAAAAATGTGTTCCTCCATCACTTATGATAGCTCGAGGCATCCCAAACCTGGAAAAGAGTCTTCTAAAAAAATTGCAAACTACTCTTGCATCATTGATTACACATGCTTGAACTTCCACCCATTTGGATACATAATCTACACACACAAGTATATACTTATTTTTGTTTGAAATAGGAAATGACCCCATAAAATCTATGCCCCACCGATTAAAGTTCTCTACCTCTAAAATTCCAGATTGAAGCATTTCATCCTTTTTTGATATGTTGCCACTTCTTTGACATGCATTGCAACTAAGTACAAACTTCCTAGCATCATGAAAGAGTGTAGGCCAATAGAACCGTGCTTCAAGAACTTTAGCAGCAGTTCTTTATGGGCCAAAATGGCCACTTTTGACCATCCTATGATAGTGTTGCAAAATTGAACCAGTTTCTTCATCTCCTATACATTTTTTATCATGCCATCACTGCATAGCTTCTAGAGATATGGATTATCCTACAAATAAAACTTAGAGTCATAAATGAGCTTCTTCCTCTATTGACTATTAAATTCTTTCGAAAACTTTCTACTTAAGACTAAGTTAGCTATGTCAGCGAACCATGGTGCATTTAAATTTCAGATTGCCAACAATATCTCATCCGGGAATAGCTCCTGAATAGGTTCTTCTTCTTCATTTTCTTCTTGCTCTAATTCCAATATTGAGAGATGATCAGCTACCAAATTCTCTGATCATTTCTTATCTCTAATCTCAATGTCAAACTTTTATAAAAGAAGTACCCATCTGATGAGTCTTGGCTTTGAGTCCTTTTTGTTCAAAAAGTACTTCAATGCTGTATGATCTGTATACACAATAACTTTAGAACTAAAAAGATAAGATCTAAATTTATCAAAGTAAAAACTACTACTAGCATCTCCTTCTCAATTGTTGCATAGTTGAGCTATGCATCATTCAAGGTTCGGCTTGCATAATAGATGACATGAAGTTTATTCTCCTTTCTTTGGCTAAGTACTACTCCTACTGCATGATCACTTGCATCACACATTAACTTGAATGGACAGTTTCAATCAGATGATACAACTATAGGAGCTGATATCAATACTTCTTTTAACATGTCAAAAGCCAATTTACAATCATTAGTAAAGTCAAAAAAAGAATCTTTCTCAAGTAACTTACAAAGAGGTTTAGAAATTTTTGAAAAATCTTTGATGAATCACCGATAGAATTCTGCATAGCCTAGGAAACTTCGAACTCCTTCGATATTTTTTAGGTAATGAAGCTTTTCAATGGTCTCCACTTTTGCTTTGTCCATTTCAATACCTTATGCTGATATTTTATACCCAAGAACGATTCCTTCTTCCACTATAAAATGACACTTTTTCCAATTTAGCACTAGGTTTATCTCCTCACACCGTGTAAGAAGCTACTCCAAATTCTTCAAACATCCTTCAAAAGAGCTTCCATAGACTAAGAAATCATCCATGAACACATCTATAATTTCTTCCACCAAATTTGAGAATATGGCCATCATGCATCTTTAGAAGGTTACTGGAGCTTTGCATAATCTGAATGGCATCCTTCTATAAGTAAATGTGCCATAGGGATATGTGAATGTAATTTTCTCTTAATCCTCTAGAGCGATTGCTATCTGATTGTAGCCTGAATAGCCATCTAAGAAACAGTAGAAAACATGTCCTGCTATCCTTTCTAACATTTGATCAATAAACGGTAGTGGAAAATGATCCTTCCTCATAGCTGAATTCAGTTTCCTGTAGTCGATGCACACTCTTCATCCATTCTCCACTCTTGTTGGAATCTTTTTACCTTCCTCATTTTCCACCACGGTCATGCCTCCTTTCTTTGGTACATATTGGATAGGACTTACCCATAAACTATCTGAAATTGGGTAAATAATTTCAGCGTCTAATAGCTTAACCACTTATTTCTTATTGGATAGGACTTACCCATAAACTATCTGAAATTGGGTAAATAATTTCAACGTCTAATAGCTTAACCACTTATTTCTTCACCACTTCTTGCATGTTTGGATTAAGCCTTCTTTGCCTTTAATGGTTGGCTTATATCCCTCTTCCATTAGAATCTTGTGCATACAATAAGATGGACTTATTCCTCTTATATCATAAATTTGCCAACCAATTTCTCTTATTCTCCTCTTAAGCATCCTCACAAGTAAGTCTTCTTAGTCTCGGGTGAGTTTAGAGGATATAATTACAAGTAAAATTTGATTTTCTCCAAGAAAAGTATACCTCAAATATTGGCGTAAAGGTTTCAAGTCTAAATTCGGTAGTTTTATGATTGATAGTGGTGTATGTTCAGTGTTTGGCAATTGGATTTAGGAAAAAGGGGTTTGGTGTTTAAGGTATTCTTCATCTTGGGAGGTTTGCACCTGCATACACTTCTCAATATTCTCCAATTTATCACAATTTGCCAACCTCCTTCGTTGGACTTCACTCACACATTCGTTCACAACATTAATTTTAAAATAAATCATTATCAGAAAGGATGTTTCATACCTTGGTAGATATTGAACTTACAACTTTCCTCACATACTCTTAGGGTCAATGTTCCATCATATACATCAATGATTGCTTTTACTGTGTAAAGAAAGGGCATACCAAGGATTAATGGAACATCTTCATCTTCTTCAAAGTCAAGGACAATAAAGTCAACTGGAAAAATGAATTTTCCAGCCCTTATAAGTATATCTTCCACTATGCCTTCTGGTTCCTTTACTGTCCTATCTACAAGTTGTAAGCGAATGATTGTAGGTTTTATCTCTCTTAGTCCAAATTTTCTATAAATTAGCAAAGGCATAAGATTAATAGAAACACCTGAATCACATAAAGATTTTTGAAAGGACAAATTCTCCACATAATATGGAATAATAAGATTCCCTGGTTACTTCCTTTTTAAAGCAAGTTTATTTGAGATGATGGCACTGCACTC